>CAJPEV010000798.1:0-93176 GCA_905338385.1 Darwinula stevensoni | reverse complement strand
GGGGGGGGGGGGGGGGGGGGGGGGGGGGAAGTCGGCTAAGATATAGGAATTAATGTGATGGTGAGGCGTGCTTCTGGGATTCGGCAGGAAGGCTGTAGGTGATCGTTCTGGTTTTCGCAAAAGCTCATTTTTGGAATTAAGGTTCATCCGCTCAGGATATGTGATAAAACTTACCGATAGAGAAAATACCTAGGCTGAGTATGTGACTGTTGTGAACCATTGATTCATAGCTTTTAATTTCAGCAAATTCAAGGTATATACATCGGTGTGGGTGAGTGAATTACAATATATGAGAATTGTAAATTTTGAGATATAGCACTTTCGTATTTAAAAGTGTCGTGTATGCATAATTTTCGGTACATATTTAAGATGCTTTATAACATTTATACGAGGCATGGAGTTGCGATTCCGGAGAAGCTGATTCAGGTGCAGACCTGGGAGTGCAAGGACGCCATCACCCCATAATTTCAGATTCCTTAATTCATAAAAATTCTGAGAAAGGCTGAAAGGAACTGAAAAGTTGGCCAGTACGGGATGCACGAACGGAAAATAATGCAGGGAATCGGGTGATGATGTCATTCCGGGTGTTCGACGTGGAGACGAGCGACCACTGCAACCTGGACTACGTGGAGGTGCACGAGGAGAGCGCGGGGGGGAGGCTCCTGGGTCACTTCTGCGGATCCGACATCCCTGGCAACCTCACGGCCTCGCATCGGCTCTGGGTGAAGTTCCGCAGTGACGCCGAGGGCACTGCCGCGGGGTTCATTGCCGACTATGCGCTGAGTGAGTCCCTCGATCTCGAGTGTTGCTTTCCGCGTTTCTTCTGGAACGGATGAGGCGTGCTGACGCGAAGGTCAAGGTGAATGGGGGGTGAGGGAGTGAAGTAGAGTTGAAGTGTGTCGCATTGGAAATTTAACGATGTGGATGTCTATCCCCCTCGACGATCAAAACCAGACCATGGCCAAGGGTCATGGATTCTGAAACCCTCTACAGGGTTCCAGAGACGGTCATTCAATTAGGAGGGTCTCTCTCTCCGGAGTCCCTTTCCTTGACCGCCGCGTGAACGATGCCTTAGTTTTTCTGCATCGACCTGGAGGCCGAGGCAATCGCCCGATGCGATCTACTCCAGAGTGTTGTCCTTAACGCTGTATTCGCAACGTTCAGGTTTTACGAAATCTTCAACTGCGCAGATATCGATGTGCAGACGATCGAGTTCCCTGATCGGGAGGTAAAATCGTACTCAGTTGAGTGCACAAACATTTTGCGAGCTGATTAGGTTCCATATCGCAAGGCGAAAACGATCGCGGTGCATGCGCGCCTTGTCGTTTTGAGTGGTTCTCGAAAGGACCGTTGGGTTTGTTGCGTCGCCATGGTGACCAGGAACTCACGGATATCGACGACTGCGTGTTTGCTACGACATCGCGGATTGCAGATTCCCACGGGTTGCAAGCCTGAGATGATCGTCTGTGTTTTCCGCCAGATGTCGGCCTTAGGTCACCACGAGGAGGAACAGGTTGGTGTTTTGACTCGGATATGTTGCGTTTTTTTCCAGTGCATGGGAACGAGTTATACGGGATGGAAGGAGAGATCACGTCCCCGTTGTATCCCTTGATGTACCATCGAAGAGAACAGACGTCGTTCACGTGGCTGGTGACCTCGCCGCAAGGCACTCACATCGTGGTCACCTTCACGGAATTCGACGTGGAACTCCATCCGGTCTATTACCGATGCTCCTCGGGCCTGATCGTCTGTTGCTTCCGCTCTCTCCTCTCCCCCCCCCCCCGATTAATATGTAAATTAGCGAAGGTGATCTTGCGAACAGGTGTACGACGGATCGGACGCGACGGCGCCGTGGTTGGCGGGCTATTGCGGTCAGGTGAGACCCCGTCCGGTGACCTCGACGGGGAACGTGGTCTTCGTCCGGTTCGAGTCCAATCCTCGCTACGAAGGCTCTCGGTTCAGGTTGAGCTGGGAGGCGCGGTACGAGCGGGCGCCCGCGGATAATCAGCCCAGACAAGGTCGGTGTCGTTGCGAATCGGTTGAGTCGTGAGTGGGGGTGGGTTTTGAGGGTGTTTGGGGTTTGGGGGGGCAGGTGGGTGGGATCTGGGTCGGTGGGAGAATTTTCTGTTGGGTTTTGCTGGTGCCAGGTTTTCCCCTTTTCCCGCTGCAAAAATGCTTTTAGGGGAGTTCATTGACGATTTACTGGGATGGGAGATCTCCATGGCGAAACCAGAGTCTCATTCTAGAGTCAAATCTAACGTCGAAGGGAGAGTCGATCCCTCCTACTTGTTTCACTTGATGACTTTGTCTACTTACTGGGACCACAACCTTCTCTTTTGAGCCTCCCGTTGCCTATTATCTCCTGGAAATGATTACACGTAAGGTTAACTTGTATGGAATGGAGTAAGCAGCTGAAAGGGGCAGTCGCTGATGGCTATGGGTTGGGATCAAAATATCCTTATTTACATAGTCGAATAAGGGATTCCCCCCCCCCCCCCAACCCTAAGGGTCTGGAAGACCCGTTGCTGAAATGAATCGAATCACATTCAAGTTTTTTTGTTTTAATATCCTTCTTATACTAGAGCAGACTCCGCAATATAAATGAGTCGAGGCTAACACGCTAATAGTTCCCCCGAGCGCACGGCACCCATGAAGAAACTCTTTGCCCCTTCCGTGCCTCCCGCAGTTGACCAGTGCAGACAGAGACTCTTCGTGAACGAGACGGGCGTGGTGATCCAGAACCCTGGCTTCCCCGAGGGCTACAACACGTCCCTCCGCTGCGAGTGGATTCTCACGGCGGATGCGCAGAGCAAGATCGCGCTCACGCTGGAGACGGTGGATCTCGAGAGCACCTCGTGGTGCTTCGACGCCATCCGTGTCTTCGACGGTAAGGGGGGTTTTGAACTGCTTGGTGTACCTTTTCCGTCGTTCGGACTGGAGATTCGGAAGTGAAGCTGGTTTGAAGGAGTTCGCAAAATGTTGTTTTTCTTGGAGCGATTAGAGCAAACGTTAAATCGCGTACTAATTTTTTTTTTTAGCGTTTTAAATGTTCCCACTTGATATATTTGAATTCCCCCGAATGAGCCCACGATGGAATCGCGCAGAGACGCTGCTGGGGCAGCAGCGGCTGCTGGGGACTTACTGCAAGCGCTCGGAGGAGGGGAAAGTCATCACGTCCGCCGGGAACTACATGAGGGTCCAGTTCACGTCCGACGCCTCGGTGAACCGGACGGGGTTCTCGGCTCGCGCCCAAGCTAGTAGGTCCCTCTCTCGATTTCAAGGGATATTTTTCGTGGGTGCTTGGAGCCGGTGTCACTTTAACGGCATGTAGACCGGGTGTGGCAAGGTCAAAGCACAAATTCCCAGGAATAAACGAACCTTGTGAGTCGAGTTCATGAAGCCGTAAAATTTGACGCAGGTATTCGGTGCGAGGTGAATGCAAAATGAGTGTGACTCATGATGTTCCGACGTGCAAAATTAGGTCAGAAAAGCCGGCAAAAGCGTCTCAACTGTTCACATTTTCGCTCTGGACAGATTGCGGAGGCCAGTTGTTCGTGGAACGTGGTGTGATAACGAGCCCGAGGTACCCCGAGGATTACCCGGCGGGGGTGACGTGCGAGTGGGTGGTGGGGGTGCGGCCGGGGAACACCATTCGGGTCACCTTCACCGACTTTCAGGTCGCTTCGCAGGGGTCGAGCTGCACCGAGGATTACATCGTGGTGAGTTCCGAGGTTCCGTCTCGTCGTCGCGATGTCACGGGGGAGTGGGGTGCTGACGAATGCTTCGTGAAACGGGAGGAATCAGGAAAGAGTTGAAATTGGCGATGCCGTTCTTAATATTTGAAAATTGTTATTGGAAAATATTTATAGTATGGAAATTCTGTGGACAGTTGAGGAACGGCGATAGCATCGACTCGCCGTACCTGGACGAGGGGAAGTACTGCGGGTCGTCCTTACCCGTGGTGAGACAGGAGACGACGAGCAACGTCCTCCACGTCCGGTTCGTCTCTGACACCTACGGTCAGGCCAAGGTGAGGGCGGGCGCGGCCGGATCTCGCTGTTTTGCCGGGCGAGGTTGCCGGATGGGATGGGTGAGGTGGGGTTGGGACTATGTTGGTTCTCGGGGTGGAATGATGGGCTTGGTCCAGTCGTTCGGCCAACATTTTCGGTGTTGACCCTTCAGCGTGGAGGGATATGAATTCCGGTACATATCCTGCTGCGGGAGGAGTTTCGGCCTGGGGCTTTAAGTTTGGCTTGTGCGTGCCCTCCACGTCACTCCCGCGACGGGAGATGCTTACGCCATGGTGCACGGCACTCCACGCTGAAGGGTTAAGAAAAGAGGGTTGAAAATATAAATGGAAATGAGAACAACTGTGATGGTTTGCAAAATTTGCCTCTGAAAATATATCCCATAGAGCCATTTTTTTTTTTACTCACGGATTTTTTTTGGCGGGGGGGAAGGGTTTCAAATTGGAGTTCCAAGAAGTCGGAGGGCAATGCGGAGGGACGTTCCACCTCACCAACGCCATGCCCGAGTTCGTCTTCTCCACGCCGAATTTCCCGAACCCCCCCAACGCCTACACGGAATGCGAGTGGGTGATCGTCGCCCCGGCCGGGAGGGAGGTCCAGCTCGACTTCCTCGAGTCCTTCCAACTCCATGTCTCTCAAAGGTCTCTCTTCTCTCTCTCTCTCTCTCTTTCTCTCTCGTCAATGTTGCTTCGCCTGGCTTTAAGCCTGGAACCGTCGACACTAACCGTGACACCAGCATATAGCGATGTGACTGTTACTGTGATGACGATAAAATACACACGTGTAAGTATTGTCAACCATAGAGATTGCACGTGTGTAGGGTATTGGAACCCTATACCGTAGGTTCTATAGGGTTCCTATAGGAGTCCGATAAGATCTCTACGTTCTACTCTACCTTTTTCGCGGGGGTATACGCATGCTGATTTAATCGCATGTGCATGCGAGCATGTCAAGGCGCTTGCGAGCGTGAATTTCATACTGAGTAGAACGACATGAATTCAAATAAAAAATGAAAAATACAAGATGCAAAAATACACAATTGCTCGGAAAGATATGGGTTGGATGCTATGTATTGTTTGCCAGGTGCACCTTTGAATACCTGGAGCTGCGAGACGGGGGGACGAGGAACTCTCATTCGATGGACAAGCTCTGTGCGTCCACGTTGCCGGACACGCAGAGGTCGTCTGGGAATGCCCTGTACGTCCGGTATCAGACGCGTCTCCAGTATCCCAGGCCTGGCTTCAAGGCTAAGGCTTCCATCGGTGAGTCCCTCTCGGGTTGCATCCTTTGCATCCAATCGTGAAGAGCAGACGATATTTCGGAAAACGAGATGGTGAATATGGTTCACGTGGCTCATCGAGTAATGGCGCATGTGTACATGCGTCAATTCTTCAGTTACGGAAAAAAATCCCGAGTTAGCATGGTACTGTGCTCAAGATGACACACCAGCCTTTGTCAGTTTACTGCCAATAGTTTATGATATAATAAACTGCAACAACATAAAAAAAAACATAATAGAAGTCGATTTATCAAAGGCTTGATTGATTTGATTTCGAAATAATAAAAAACTTTTAAGTATTTAAGAAAATGTTTAGTAATGATTTATTTTAAAAGATTTGTAAAGAAAAAGTTCAATAGAAAAATTGCGCTATATTTTAAAAGGTTGAGCGTTAATCAGCATGCCTGACAATTAAAAAAATTATCTTTCTACATCTAAAAAAATCTATAGAGGTGAGTTTTTGAGGCGTAAAACTATCAAACTGAGATAACGAGATGCTCGATATGAGAGATACGCCTTTACCCGAGGAAGACATCACTTTTAAAGATCACAGCAAAGGGTTCCCAGAATACTTTTTTCTTCATTTTTTTTTAAGGATTCCAATGCTCTAAAATGATATCAATTTCCATAAATTTATATATTTTCATTTTCGGGTGCCTTTTCCGATCCCGTAAAACAAGTTTTCTGTTTTTGACCCTCCTATGAAATCTTGCAATAAAATTTCGAACATTTGAATTTTCATATCATCAGAGGTCAGATCATGGAGACGATAATAAACTTTGACAAATCTAAAAGATTCGTTTAAATGAGTCTTTGAACGTGCGCAGTCCAAGTCGGGAGTCAAGATCTTCCGGCCTGAAAAATCTACCGCCGGAAAGTGAAGGATAGTCTAACATAAATAGGACTCTGTTATTAAAAAAAAAAAGAGTGCTGTGTGGTCTTTTGTAACTCCGAGGGCAAATCGGAATGATTTTCCGATGAGCCAAAGCGAGACAAATAACTTACCGGCAGGTTGTGAAGGTTTGAGAATGGGTGATACTCGTGAACACGGAATTTTGAGTAGCACTTACAAAGAAAGGTGAAACTCAGCTGCATATTACATTTCCACATTTGAACAAAATTGAAATCTGTAAGGCTAAACAATTTATCCTGGATACAAGGCAGGTTCTGTGATCGTGTGCCTTTGCGAAATGGAAAATCACTCAAAAAAGTTTGGTTAGACATTAAATCTATGTTTAACGTGTAGCCTGGACATCATCTGATTTCCATGCTTTTGCAGTATTAGAGGTATAGTTCGTTTGCAGTAACCATTTTTGGCTGCATTGGTAAGGGAGATGAGAAGGAAATCTGGTTGACTTGGGTCTCTTCTGGAATGGAGAATGTCGAAAGGGAATCCAGAATCCTGGCTTTAGATTAGAGGGTGAGATACGAGCGCACGCGTTTTCGAGCGTTTCAAGGACGAGAAAGGAAGTTTTGAGAATCGTCTGGGATTTCTGGGTGTTCGGTGGCAGGTTCGGTGAGCAGACCGAAGGATAGACGTATCATAATTGTTCCATGATTATCTTTTTTTTTTGCGGGTAGCTGAAGACAGTGATTTGTTCTGTGATTTGTTGTCATAAATGTATATGAGGGAAAATGTATGCACTTTATTATTTTTTCAGAATAAAAATGTATTCTGGGGCGAAAGCGATGACTTTTACCCCGGCATTAAGTAAAAAATATCAGGATGTAAAATAATCGGATGAATCCAAAACTTGGTCACTCTCTGATGAACTGGCCCCCCTCTCCCAAGCAGCCCTGTGCGGAGGCCGGATGACAGCCACGGAGGGGCTCATCATCTCGCCCAACTACCCGCTCAAGTACCCGGACAACGTGGAGTGCGAGTGGAGGGTCCGCGGGCTCGATGAGCACTACCTCCAGTTCACCTTCCTCGATCTTCGCCTGCCCCAGCGCAGCAATTGCTCCGTCACGGATCACGTCGCGTTCTACGACTACAATGCATCGGGTAACGTTCGGTTTCTCTTCGGAGGATCGGCGAGTTCTTTTTTTTGTGTTCTATTCATCGATTTGTTTTTTTCCGGTTTCGTTTCCATTTATGCATATTTTCTGTTCTATTTCTATTTCCATTTTTATTTTCTTCTCGCGTTTATCCTTCCTCTGACAGCCCCGTTGGAAGGGAATCTGGTCGACCGGGTGTGTGGGATGGTGATTCCTGCCACGATCGACATGTCGTGGAGTTCTGCCATCGTCAGGTTCCGGAGTGATGAGGTCTCCGCCCCTTCGTATGGCACCGGGTTCCGGATCAAGTTCAACTCCAGCTACGAAGGTGACACTATTTCCGATACTCCGGATTCGCGTTTATGGCGTGTTAGAACTCCGAAAATGAAGAGGCATCGAGAAATGTCGCTAAATTTTCGAAGGGGACGAAAAAGTCGAAGCACGTGGAAAAGGCTTAGAAGAGGGGTGTTCGGCCTCGAGGCTCCTCACCCTGCAGGCATTTCATGCGCAACTGGGAATTTTTCCTTGAGAACTGATTGCTCCGGAACGCATAAGAAAGAAATCGTGCGTTTCTATGTAATGGTTCTGATGGGAAAATAAGGAATAGACGCACTCCGATCGTGCAAGTGGATGTCTTTGACAGTCCCACATATTCTAATGCAGGGTGCTCAAAGTGCAAGGCGAGAAAAAATGCACAACCAAGGAGAGTGAGTGCTCACTTGATTTGTCGCAGACATCGTTGCGTAGAATTTCTGCCTGGCATCCTCTCTTCCCTCCTTCCCTCCCTCTCTTCCTCTCTTCCTCCCTTCCTCTCTTCCTCCCTCCCTCTCTTCTTTTCCTCCCTCCCTCCCTCTCTTCTTCTTTTCCTCCCTCCCTCCCTCTCTTCCTCCCTCTCTTCCTCCCTCCCTCTCTTCCTCTCCGGGTACCCGAATAATTACCCGCCGGACATGGATTGTGTTTGGGCCGTCGAAGTCATGGAGGGGCATCAGATTCAGGTCTGTCTCCTTTTGTGCGGTTTTTGGTAGGTTCTGAGTGCCTTCTTCGTTCGGCACGTTCTTCTTTGGGCATCGGCAGCTTGCAAACTTGCCGATGGCCGTGCCATACCGTCGGTCGAAACCGGTGGTTGCCGATGCGTCGGTACGCAGGGTTCACACTAGCTTTCTTAAATCTTGAGTCCTGGCGCCTGGTTTCTACTCTGTGGGAACACGTTCACGTGGTTGCCAATGAGTCCCACGGACGTGGATGTGTTGCAAATATGAGTCCCTCCAAGAAAATACAAGTCAGGGACTCGTTATTGCGAGTTAACGTGAACCCTGGGTGCAGCCCTAGTTATAGGTGAAAAATATAATATAATTAAGTTTATCAAGTGTATGCCAGACTTTCATTGAAATTTCGTTTTCGATATTCTAGTAGACATCCCGAATTCCTCGTGAGCTCTCTCTCGCGTGAGAAAAAGTGCGAGAGAAAAGTATGAACATTCAAGCGCTGTTTTAACACTGTTCAATATTACGTAATGAACTGCAGTGATATTTACGTATATCCCTAAGCTGATGATTTTAGGGAGAAATATTTTTTTTCTGTCCATGAAGCTTATTTTTCCATGTTCACCAGTCACGATGAAATTCTGAAATTCTGCAAGAGGCATCGATTATGGGATATTCCAGATCCACAACGGGATGTGGATGGAATACACTTACCAGGCCCTGTTACCGACGGTCACGGCGTGCGGTTCCACCCCTCCGGATCCGGTTTCCTCGTCCGGCCCGTACATGATCGTCTACTATCGTACGTCCGGCAATCCGGGTCGTCGAGGCTTCCGGGCCCGGTACACCACGGACTTGCCACTCGGTCAGTTGATCTATGCCGATTTTCGTCACAAGCATCACCGGAATGGCTCATGAAAATGTCTGCCTATTGCAAAAAGAGATCGGAGATTCGCGTAATCCATTAACCGTGAACGTGACGTTTGTTAATGCGTGAGTTGTTAAATTAAGAGTGCGGAGGTGACTTGGAGGAGGAGACGGGACACGTCACGAGTCCGGGTTTCGAGTCGGGAGGTTACAACAGGACGTGGGAGTGTCTGTGGACGTACAGTCGACCGGACTTGCCCGGTTCTACCATGCGGCTGACCGTGAATGCCTTGTATCTCGAGGACACGTCGCAGCCGGGGTATTGCGTCTACGATGCGCTCGAGATTCGCGAAGGTAAGATCTGGATGTGACCGGGAGGTCGGGAGGGTTTTTTCGTCGGTTATCGGGAGACGATCGGTGCAGGTGCGACCGAGGAGGGATTCATGTACGAGCAACTCTGCGGGAACGTCACGGATCATCGGTCCGTCTACATTCCGGGTCCGCAGTTCTGGATGCGATTCAAGGTCAGGGTTGAGTGGGTCTTTGTGACCTCGTTCGAACGGGTTCTTGCACGGGGGTGATCTTTGTAGGCGGACAGCGGGGATCATCACCTCGGGTTCAACGTGACGTACAGGAGAATCCCCTGCGGGGGGGTCCTGGCGGGGTCGACGCAGTTCACGGTCGCCTCGCCCGGGTACCCGAATAATTACCCGCCGGACATGGATTGTGTTTGGGCCGTCGAAGTCATGGAGGGGCATCAGATTCAGGTCTGTCTCCTTTTGTGCGGTTTTTGGTAGGTTCTGAGTGCCTTCTTCGTGGGGGAGGGGAAACGGGTTTGTTGTTGAAGTGAGGGCTGCAAGAAATTTTTTGAGGAAATTCGATGTAAATCGGCTTGAAAATTCGTTTAAATTTTAAAGTAAAGCGGGGTAAAATTTCTTAAATGAAATTAAACTATCAAAAAGGAAAGAAGTTGAACTCCAAGGAGCTGTTGAGAAAATATACGCTTCGTAATTCATCGCCTTCAAACTAATGCATTACTACTGCATTATCGGGGATGAGGAGTCATTTGGACCGGATTCTTTGCAGGTGGAATTCACGGATTTTGCGTTGGAGGCCGCGGGGACGGGAGGGAATTGCACCGGGGACTTCCTGGCGATGAAGAACGGGAGGTACCCGGATTCGCCGGATCTGTTCTCCGTGTGTGGGACCCAGTCCCACCCGACTTTCAAGACTCAGACGAATCATCTCACCGTCCGGTTCCATTCCAACAGCCTGAACCAGGCCAAGGGGTTTAGCATCAGGCTCACACCGGTCCAGAGAGGTATGGGGGAGGGTAGCGAGGGTGTGGTTTGGTGTGCTCGGTACTCTTTCGCTTTAAGGCTGTGATGAGCGAACTTTTTCGACTGCGGGCCGCATCTACTGTTTTTTTATTTTTTATTTTTATTTGGACTGAATTACAGGTTTTATGTCTGCTGAGTACCAAAATAATCCTTCGCCTGGCTTAGTGAACCAGGCACTAAATTAGTAGATGCTCATGACATGCAAATCACTAAATAAGAAAATTTCTCACCTTTTTACTGAGCAAAATACCAAGCAAGTTTGCTCAGGGAGCAGTGATACACTGGCCAAGAAGAGAGTGAGGGGATATTAGCCGCGGAAATATTGCTCGGCCCGCGGGCCGCGGGTTGCTCATCACTGCTTTAAGAGAAATGGAGGAGTGGTACTCTGCCTGCGGTAGTGGGAAAATTGACACAAGAATAACAAAAAAAGAAGAAAAAGAGAGCAAAATGATATAAATTGAATCAAAATATCAAGGACTAGGCGAGCAAATGGAGAAACAAAAAAAAAATAAAAAAACCAGCAAAACTAGCATGATAGGAAGCAAAGTGTCTTATAGACTGTTAAGTTTATGAACAAACAAACTCATGACTCTTGTTGGATCCAGGATGCGGTGGGATCCATCAAGAAGAGACGGGTTCTATCAACTCCCCCGGTTACCTCAACGACACCAATTACCAGGCAAACATGGATTGCGTCTGGGAGATCCGATTCGAGAACGGGTACCACGTGGAGCTGAAGTTCGTCGAGAGATTCGACATCGAGATGAGCGCCAACTGCAACAACGACTACGTCGAGGTCGGTCCAGCGAGACGCGGAAATCCGGTCGCGAATCCCGGGGGGTGGATGTCGTGATCGCGGTGGTGTCGCAGGTGTTCTCGTTCGTGGATGGCGATTGGGTGAGCGAGGCGAGGTTTTGCGGGAGGGAGAATCCGGGGACGGTCAAGAGCAAGAGTTCGTGGATGAGGGTGAAATTCCAGTCCAACGGGGAGATTGACGGCGACGGGTTCAAGGTCTGGTTTGGGTCGCCTCGTGTAGGGTTAGGGTTTCCTTTTTGATTTGGGTGTGCTCGTGAGCTCGTTCGTCAGGTTGATTTATGACTTTTTAAATGGTTGAAAGGATCTATTTAAGAAAAAATAGCCAGCTGAAGTGCATTGCTTCTTGAGTTGGGGACAGATATCCATCTGGTGTAGCAGTCGGATGAAGGAATGAACGCTTCGTCGTATTTATGTGTTCTTTTCTTTTTTGATTGGCTCTAAATTAATCTTATGGGATTGGCCGTTCCATGGTAATGTTTCAAGGTATCTTTCCCGCTTGATTGTGAAGGATAAAGAAGGGAGAAAACGAGAAAAGGAGGGCTAGCTGTATCTTTTTACCCCATCAGAGGGGAAAAAAGGAGAGGCGGAAAAAAAAGGACACGATGGGGGGGGGGGGGACATCCTTAGCATAACGTTATGCTTCTGGAATTAGATTCAACATATTGAATACATTCTCTTTTTTCTTCGTCGTGGCAGTCTTCGCATTCGGGGTCTGACGCAAGCGTTGGAAACNGGGGCATATCGAACTTGTTTCACTCATTGGGTGACATGCACCAGATTCGTTTAACTTTAAACTGATTCGTTTTCATAATGGGCGTCTATGGGAATGCGTTTATCTTGGTTAAAGTGATTCCCATACGGGACTATTGTGAAATCAGATTAGTTTAGCTTAAACGGATCCGGTGCATCCGGTCACCCATTGTCTACGAACTTATTTCAAACCAAGCCCACGATTACTTTGAACTAAGTCTTTGATATAAAGCTGTCGCTCTGTCTTTGGTCGATTTCATGTGGCTTACACATTTGCAGACATGCAAACCCCCTCCCCCCCCCCTCCTTCTCACCCCCTCCTTCTCACCCCCTCCTCCCCCCCTCTCACCCCTCGCTTTCATTCTTTCCTGACCTGAGGGGATTGCGACTCTCTTGTCTACTGGGGCAATTCCTCGTCTGTGAAAAACAAAAAAAAAATATTGTCTGGGTCTTTCCCCATTCTCTATCATGTCGGAAAGGAACCTTGGAACTTTTCGTGGAATGGATTTTTTTCCCCATTGCGATTCCTTCTAATTTGCATCGCTGCTGCTGAAGGCCGAATGGAAGCGGGCGTGCGGGGGCACGTACACGGAGGTGCAGGGCATCATCACCTCCCCCTCCTTCCCGGACAATTATGGCAACAACTTGGACTGCCTCTACAATATCACCGGAACGCCGGATTCCTACATCGTTCTCTCCTTCAATCCTGATGGTTTCTCCTTGGAAGGTACCGTTCTGTCTTTGGGTTTTTTGAATGGGGAAGTCTGAATGTTTTTTGGAACGTCCCAGCCATATTTTCTCTTCAGTGAGGAATTATTATGGCTTTATATTTCTTATTGGCATGATTTTGGTGTTCATTTGGTTTCAATTATTCCTTATGTATGCTTTTGTACATTCATTCATTAAAGAATTTTTTTAAGTCCTCGAGGAGGTTGTATCTTTTATCGAATTTCTTCTTTTTTTTTTAGGATGATGAAGTTTTCATTTTCATTTTCAGATGAACCGACGTGCAACTTTGACAACGTGACGGTGACAGCAGTGAACCGGGACGGATCGCGTACCCGAGTTCTGAACCCAGCTTGCGGGACGTATGCGCCTCAGCGGGTCGCGGCCCGCGGGGCTCTGCTGGTCCGATTCCGGACTGACGAGTCCATCGTGTATCGAGGCTTCGAGGCTAATTACAGCATGGAGGGTATGTCGGTTCTGTCGCTCTCTGAAGGAGTTTCTCGGGGGATGGGATGTGTGATTGGGGTGCTTTGGGAATAGACTGTGGAGGCTTGGTGACGAGGGAGGGCGTGCTGAAAAGCCCCCTTCATCCGCTCTCCTACTTGCATTCCATCAATTGCACGTGGGTCATCCAGGCACCCAACGACAGGGCCGTTCAGATCAAGTACGTCTTCGTCCGTGTTCATATCAGGATGAGGTGTCTCAAGTACATGCTGGAATAGGCCTATATCGTGCAGGTCGTACCAGTACTTAGTGTGCTGTTATTCGAAAAGTTATCCGATTAGGGGATGAGTAATCAAGAAGGAACATAATCTCAGCCTTATTAACTAATTCGAGATGTTAAGCTTACTAGGATAAATCCTTCGGAGAATGAATTTCCTTCTAATAGGTCTTATCACACCATGCACTGAACAACAGTACTTCTTCCATGGTGATCTTTGGCAGATCCAGAAGTGAAGGGGGGGAGGGGGGGGCAGCCGTACCCGCCCCCTCATTCCCACCCTTTCTGGGTCCGCCACTGATTGTCACGAAGGAATTTTAAAAGGAAAGACGAAATCTTCGTCAATCGTCGCGTCGATGCATAGGTTCGAGGCCTTGGACATCGAGTATCACCACCAGTGCAAGTTCGACTACGTGGCAGTGTACGAGGGTGATGGGATCTCCAATGCGACTCTGCAGGGGAAATACTGTGGGGTCTATAACGAAACGATCCAGGGCCTACCCACCGTGAAAAGCCACTCGAGCCAGATGGTCTTGGAATGGAAGACGGACCAGTCGGTGTCCAGGACCGGCTTCAGGGCCGTCGTCAGTTTTGAGATCGGTGAGTGGTCTTGACCAATACCTTCCATTCCGGATGCTTGAGGTCGTGTTAACTTCTTACACAGTGAAAACACTGATGGTGTATCGGAGATACTTTGAATGTTCTGGCGAATTTTCATCCATCTAGGATGAACTAATTTCGAACTGCAAGATCATCTCACCTCATTTCTCAATAAATTTGATGAGAAGTTAATTGATGAATCGTGCTCAGATTTTTAAGGTGATAGGTTGATTCTCCTTTCATAAATTATCTGGTATGATTTCGTGCTGAAAAATCATGGGACTACTGTTAATTTTCACCTTTGGTGAATCAAGTTTTCCCTCATTCATTAAGGGGATTCACCCCCAGAGAGTATATCCAATTGCCAACGGACGTGTTCAGGTCCCCGGCAAGGGTGTGGAGGTTTGATCGAAGTCGGTGGGGAACCAATGAGGATCATATCACCGGACACGGACAGCGATGGACAATACGAGAAGAACCTGGACTGTCGATGGGTCCTGGACGGGGACCCGAATCGCATCCTTCAGATCCAGTTCAATTCCTTCAACCTGCAGGATTCCCCCGACTGCTCACGAGACTACATCCAGGTCTGTCGCTTTGGAATCCTTCCTTTCTTCTTTCATCGAACTTTATGCGGCTTTACTTCCCAGTTTCGTTCTCTTTCCGTCATGTTACAAATTTGTTACATAGTTCTCGTACTGGTTAGGGTCTATCGCATTTGATCTGGTGTTCATTCTACCCTGAGTTTGTGTACGTGGGATGATCAAAGGGTTCTGCAACCAAAGCTTTTTTTTCTGAAAGCAGAAAGTAGCGGAAAACTTGCGATAATCTCCCATAAAAGTACTAAAGTACTGTAGTAACTACACCTCCTTGGTATCTATGCACCGCTGCATCCCCATTGTTCACCTTTGGAAGGCGTCTTCGTAGTCCAACACAGGAGTACTGGACAACTTTGCTCGTATAACCATTTCTAGCTCATCTATCCTTGAAAGTGGCCTTCTAGCAATAACTTAAGCTGAGAGAACAGCCAGAAGTGGCAGGGAGCCAAGTTAAGAGAGTAGTGTGGGTGGTGAAGAGAGATCACTTGCTAGTCTAGGCAGGACATCGCACAGTGGGACAAAGGCCCGTTTTCCTGGCGAAAATAAAAAAAAATCGAATTGTCTAGTATGATTCAGATACACTACCCCTCAATCACCAAATAACCGAACGTCAGAAAACTACAATAAATTTAAAGAAAGTTGAAGTAGTTTTCCAGGTAGAACGGTGTAAACTCAACGAAAATCTGACAGTTCCTCCACGACTTGATTTCTTCAGGTTAAAAAGAAACCAACTTGTCCAAAGAAGAAAACTGATCGATCTGTTCGGACTTGATTTAGTTGATGTTGCATGAAATTATATTCTAAGTGACGTTATTATGAGCACGGTGCCTATTTACCTGAACTCTAATCTTCAATTACTGCTCCGGCATATCTTTTGTACGTTGCAGAAAAAAGGGCAGTTGAGTGTGATGAAGATTTGGGCATTTCTGAAATCCATGTATTTCCATGTTCGAAGCAAATGAAGTCATGGACTCAAGTGGATAAGCAGTGTAGCATCAGTATCATAAGAAATATGGGAACGCACAAATGTACTTTCCTAGTGTTCTTCTGATTACTTTCGGGAATCCCCCTTAGGAACGACGTATACAAAGAACTTTGTTCTGAAGGATCGCATATCGACTTATCATCGCATCACCTCGTGATGCGATGAGATGTTAGCAATTCGAGAAATGCAATGAGAAAAATATTTTTAGAAGCAACATGAAATCTCACTCCTGTTGTCAAATTAGCAAGAGGTAGCAGCTAGTTTTATGTGGCTGCTAAAATACTAATGCTAGATTCCAGAAATGCCCAAATCTTCTTTGCACTCAAACTTTTTGGCAGCGTAAAATAAATTTTGCGGAGCAGTAATTGAAGATAAGAGTTCAGGAAAGTTTGCGCCGCGCTCATAATAACGTAACTTAGAATATAATTTCATGCAACATATAAGTACTTAATCAGAAGGCTCCCTCAAGTCCGAACAGATCGATCACAGTTTTCTTCTTCGGACAAATTGGTTTCTTTTTAACCGAAAGAAATCAGGGCGTGGGGGAGTTGTCAGATTTTCGTTGAGTTTACACCGTTCTATCTAGAAAACTGCTTCAGCTTTCTTTAATTGCAGTTTTCTGAAGTTCGATTATTTGGTGATCATACTATTGTATCAGAATCATACTAGACAATTCAAATTTTTTTTTTACCAGAAATATGGGCTTTTGTATCACAGTGCGTCGTCAGCTTTCCTTGTGAGGGTCAGCATTTTCATTGTGAAGGACCACCTGTCATGTTCATGCCTTTGGTCTCGATTTCTCTAGTTTTCTGAAGACCCTTAGCAAAGCTTGCTGAGTATAGAACGCATCTGTGACGGCTCTAGTCTTTGGTCAACTTTAAGTCTTTAATCAACAGCCACAAGATCTTGGGGGATTGAAGAAGATACGGGAGCATATCAAATAATATGGTTCCCTATTTTTTTTTTACACAAAACTATCAGAGCTCGCAAAATAATAAAAGTGCTTGAATAATTTTGGTAACTATGTTGAAAAATAGTTGATGTACTCGTATTTGTTCATTTGTATGCACAATGTCTTGGTTGCTAAGATGAAAATAAGTTAGGAGCAAAATATTTAGGGAATCTTATTTTTTGATATCCCCTCGTAGCTAACTTCCTCTTCTAGTTTCGAAAGCCAAGCTTCAAACCTTGAGGTCGAGGCTCATCTTCTGAAAGCCAGATCATGTTGGACTTCATGGTGAAGTTATCTTTCATGGTGAAGGACATCCAACATTCGTCACATGTGACAACATCGGAGAGTCTCCTTGGACTATTAGCTGCAAACATCTCGAGTCATAGGTGACAAGCTCGGACACATTCCAATTTCCGACTGCCTCTCAGGGGATGAGGGACCTATCTCACACGCCTCTTGTTCAAACCTCATGGACACTTTTGTACCTGATGCCAAGCTGGAGAGATAAAAGTCTCAGAGTGGCACCAGAATTCTGATGAATAATGGCGTCACCACGTGCAATTGTTGCTTTGTTCACGGAAGTTATCAATTGTCCAGATCGAGCCTTATCTACACCATTTTTCCTTCCCAACTTTGAAATTCCTTATACACCTTGCAACTGTGTCAAAGGAGTGAGCACCCTTGCCATAAACATTGACCAAACTCCATGGATCGCCTTTGCTTGGCTTCCAAGCGGGAGCAGGAGATCCTTTAGGGAGCAGGAGATCCTTCCCTTGTGAAATCCATTGAGAAACTGACAAATGGAATATGTCTTCGCATGCCCCTCTGCAGGTGAATGAGAAACAAATGGGTCAGAAGTTGAAAGGTTTTGATGCCCATGAGCATTAAAAAAGAGCTCACGCATCAGGTGTTACTCGGATTCAGGATTTTTTTGGTTGCATTGCTTTTTGATCATTCCTCTTATTTTCATTTTCTTAGTCATTTCAATGATGTAGAGGGGTTGTAGCTGACATAGCTGCTAGCTATAAATAATTTTGAAATCCTAAAGTTTATCTCACAGAACCATGCAGGATGAGACTGTAATCCCTTTCTTGAAAGAGCACAAGTGGTTTTATGCGTTTTCTCCCATTCGTGCTAACTCAAACTTAACAAGGAACATTCATGAAGTTCATAATTAGTAAATATGGTAAATATAACTTCACGTGCCCTCGTGGCCCAAGGAATGATTTATTAAATTAAAAAAATTATGAGTTGCAATAATGAAAATCAATATAAACATGGGAGAAACAAAAGCGTAGCTCAGGAAAGGAGCATCTTATGAATGTGGCCACATCACATACACCATCACCTATTAATTTTTGACAGTTCTGTTGAAATATGTCTAATTCGAAGCAATATTGTACTGGCGTGATATGTCTTTTTTCGTAATCGAATACGAGACCTTCTTCATATTCATGCTCGAATTTCGAATCCCCCTTCGACATTTGACTTCAAAGTCTCTGAAATAGAACGGGATCAGTTATTTAAAAATATATATAAATTATTTTTAAATTGAAAGAATTTACAAGTTAATTTTGTAGCCAAATCTACTTCGACATCTGATGGCACTGATGTAGAGGTCCAATAGGGAAATTTAGCCTCCAAGAGCTTAACCCTTTGAGTGGTGGGTTTTTACATCCTCGCCGGACCTACAGGTGTGAGTTTTTTTTAGATTCCGCGATTGTGACAGAAAATTACATTTATTTTCCTTACATAAATAAACATCCTACTTCCATAAGGGGTTGTTTCTCTATTGTGCCTCTATAGTAATATATAATTATTAAATTCTGTAAATAAAATGTCACGTGCCCTCGTTACTTCGTTCAGACACAACAGAGAAACAAAAAAAAGAAATAGAGAAAACGTCATGTCATGTGTCAATTGGGATGAATTCGAGTATGAATTTGAAGATCTCGTATTCCATTACGAAAAAAGGGCATATCACGCCAGTTCAATATTGCTTCGAAATGGACATATTTCAACATAACTGTCAAAAATTATTAGGTGATGGTGTATGTGGCCACATTCATAAGATACTTCGTGAGCTACGCTTTTGTTTCTCCCATGTTTATATTGATTTTCATTATTGCAACTCATAATTTTTGAAATTTAATAAATCATTCTTTGGGCCACGAGGGCACGTGAAGTTGTATTTACCGTATTTACTAATTATGTACTGTATTTGTAAACATTTTAGTCAAAATCGGAGCGTCACACTTCATGAATGCTCCTTGTAAGCTGGAAATGTTTCATTTTTCCGGATAACATAAAATGATGCGTCAACCGCATATAAGACAATTGAGCTGCGATCAAGGCTGAGTGACATTTAGTTAATCTTGAGCAGGAAGATTAAGAGTCTTAACTTGAAGGAAACAGAACCTTAACTTGGAATAAAACTTGGAGGGCCCCAAGAGGGTGATTGCCTCGGATAGAAGTGGGATGCCGAGCCTCGATAGACTACTCTTCGCAACCTTGTCGTCGCTCCTTGTGCGAAGTTTACCGACTGATCACTGGCGACTACCGACTCGGTCCCCTTGGACTAAGAAGAGGTTCTCCGAGGGGCATGGAAAACCCCAAAAGCTTCAAGATGCACAACATCCTGACGTTTGAGTCCAACTACGCGCATACCATACATATATTGATACATACCATATACTGTACAATACATTCCTCCAACGTGCTGTATACTTAGTATTTTAGTCTTCATGTTAAGGATAATGAACGAAAAGGGATGGAAATTTAACTAAATCTAGCCCAACGAGTCTTCTAGCAAGCTTTTAAATTTCAGATTGATTGCTTGATCCGTCACCAATAATAAGACTGTATGATGCAATTAAGAAATGAGAACTCAATCGAATACCACGCGCTCACCAGAATCTAAAGCACAGAGTGACTGAGCAATTCAAACAACAGATTCTGAAAATTTAAAACTTTGGATGTGTCCACTTGTTGTCTAAAAACAACTTTGACTACTTCCCGCAATCGAACGCGAAAACCGTGCTTGCCACCGATGCATTGCTTGACAATGTCTGTGCTGATCTGTTCCCACGCCATTTCCAGCGCTTCCTGTAACTGGTCGATTGACCCGAAATTGGCAACACCTTCGTTAACCTTTTTGTTCCGAAATCGCCCCAGATGCAATAGTCCATCTGTCCATCAATTCAGATTAGGGCTGTTTTCCAACCACGGTTACGAGTCAAGAACGGCGGATTTTTCCGGCAGCATAAAATCTTTCGTCAATCAAGCCGTGTGCGAAGACGTTGAGTCCTGCTGGAAAATGAAATCTCCGTCCGAATGGACTCATTTCTGACTTCTGCAGTCAGAAATGAGTCAATTCTTAAGTAAGGTGTTTGTGTAATACTCAGCATTCACTTTACTCTCGGCACCACAAGTGCAAGCGAGTCTTGTCTTTCTTGCAGACACCAGCGCTGACCATGTTTGGTAAGGTGCGCAGGTTCTCGCCGAACTGAAGAGATCTGTAGGCTTAGCCTGAGCCTCGAGAGGGTCAGCATGGGTAGTATCGAGATAAAGATACTTCTCGCCGACGATACCGTCCTTTTGGTCCAGTCTCGATAGGAGCTTCAGAGCGCGCTCGGTCGATTCGATTCGGAATGCATTGCGGTCAGAATGAAATGGAGTCATGACCCAAGTCGCGGGTCATGGTCCTCTTGAGAATTCCTAGAGTGCGCCCTACATTTTAGGGGGATCTCACAGGAACAGGTGGGGACCAGAACCAGATCCCGAGATACGTTCAAGTTCCTTGGGGTGGCCTGTGGCGGCCAAATCTGAAATTCAAAAGGACGCGAAACTTTCGGTTGGTTTATGAGAGCGGTTTTCTCCCCACCCATTCCTACGGTCATTAAACTGTGGGTAATGACTAGGGAACATACGCGCGAATAGGTCCTAAAATATCCAGATAAATATTCGTTGAAAAATGTCGAAATATAAATTAAATATGCAAAAAATATACTTTTTCTGACCCAGAGTGAATTCTTTGGAAGAAGGAATTACAGGGTACATTTCATATCGCCAAGCTTCCCCTCCCCCGGAGTAAGGGGCAGCTTGGAGTTAAAATCAGGTGCCTGCTGGGCCTGTTGGTCCATTCTTGTCATAGCCCATTGCTGCTGGAAAAAATGTCGTTGCTATTCATAAAGATAACACGTTTTTATGGTGAACTAGACTTTTCTCCGCAGAAAATGGGCGAAATATGCGAAAATATGCACATATCGGGTGGCGCATAATAAATGCGCCGATATTTTCTGTTCACATCTCATTTCAGATGAGGCATAACTGCAAATAATACCAGGTATACATCTATCTTTCCTCTCGGCCCCATGAAAACTATACATTTTTTAGCTACCAGAAAACACCCACGGCAGTTGTTCGACTGAGACAACTCGAAAATTTTCATTTTACGCCCCATATGAAAAGATGCACAATGGCTTCTTCTCTGGCTTTGTACACGTGATCTGCATTGATTAGGACTATACCGATGTTTCGGCCACCACCGGTTACGACCCCCGGTGTTACACTATCGGCCGATAGCGCCAGTACCGGTGCCGATGCCCAAAGGACGGGCAAAGCGAAAAAAAATTACATGAGCGTTTGGACGTGGCTTAGTGATTTTATAGGCGATTTCATAGGCAGGCCTCAATCGGCACCGGCCGATGATTATGAGGAAAAAAATCGACCTTCGGCCAACCGGCCAAATGTAGCCATCGGTACACCCCTAGTACATCTCCGGATCTCCATCACGGTAATCTCATCCCAGGCCTATCGAGTAATGTCTCTCCGTTCTGCCGTGAAGTGATCCGTTTTGATCACTCGACTCACCAGCTAGACTCTTAACGCCAAGACCCTTACAAAATTGACACCAGCAATTCAACAGTGGTTCATTGATAATCGCCGGTTTTTCAATATCCATTCAACCGCAGCTCACCGTTGAGTTACCGTTGACTAAACGGTGACATTTTTGTACTTGGAAAGACGTCAGCTTGACATCATACAGTAGCCCAGTAGCCCCTTTTGCAGTAGCCCCTCCTTCCGAACTGACACACAAATCTCGACTTGTTTTTTTTTTATGCGCCATCCAGTATGTGCGCAACGTTGCGTATTCTTAGAAAACACAAAAATATGCATTTTTAAGCCTTATTAACATGGAAATAAAACCGCTTCATCAACTGATAAGAGATACTCCTATCCTATTGCATGCTCTCACGAGACGGCACAAAATATGCATTTTTTGCATAAAAATCCGTTCCCTAGTAAAGAATAAAAGAACCAGGTCGCGGATACGAGCTGCCGTAATGAGGTTCTTGCGGCGGGTGTCCGGTGTCACGCGTTGTGAGAGGATGCGAAGTGCCGTAAACAGTTGGAACCTCCAGGTTGAGCAGCTACACGTTCGGATCTAGAGATACCATGTCCGTTGGTTAGGACATGTCTCCTACATGCCTCCCGAAAGACTCCCAAAGAGAGTCTTCCAATCTATAATGTCCGACAGAAGACCAGTCGGTAGGCCTTGTGTGATGTGGACGGACTGCATTGCGAGTCTTTGTCACGAGAGACTCAGTGTATCACCTGCCGAGTTTAAGCCGTACAACAACACTCCATGAGGTCCGCGCTGTTTTTACTGCTTCACTTTCGGCACGATGAAACAGCTGACAATCAGAGGGGACTCTTTACCCTGCACTGCACAAATTTGGGTGCTTAGGGAGAGCGGGTTTAAGGAAACTGCAGATCACTCCCACGAACACTCATCGTCATCGTCGGGCGAGGACTATTTTATTTATCTCCACGAAGTATATTTTCGAGAAAAGAGTAAAAGCAAGTTCCGAATTTCATTACATAAAAGCTACTGAAGCCTTGCGAACGCACACATGCAAATATTCATTACATCCCTTCCTGCATTCAATAATGTACGAAGTATATATTTTTAAACTTTTGTATATGAGCAATGAAATTCATTACATTGAACTTCGAACGAAATTATGCCAAATATCAGCAAAACGAGAGTGCTATAAAGTTAAATCTACAGGAACTGCTTTATTCATGAACATGTCCGCGAAAAGGATGAGTCAACCCTTTAAGCAGAACAGAGGGTAAGTACACAGAAGACTTAGATAACATTTAATATATACAAGGTATTACAAAAGTCAGAAACAATAGTGAAATAAACGGGGGATTTTCTTCAGCCTAGACTGTGAGGAACTCACAAGCCAATCTGAGTTGATACTGGAACGCCAAAGTTTCAAAATTTTCAAAAGCAGGTCGAAGTGATCCGGAGTGATAATGAATGACCCAAATTGACTCATTGACTCAACTCGAGCCTAATTATCTTAAGGGGCCCAAGATTACTAAAGTTGACCAAGAGTGCTTTAAGTTATCCTAAGGGACACATAATCACCTAATCGGATGCATAATCCCGATACATTGGATGCATCGGGACCCATGGCGACCTATGGTGACCTATAGGGTCCCATGATGACCCCTCGTGTCCCATGGGGACTCGCCGTGTTTCATAGTGACCTATGAGGACCGAATAATCCACATTGATTTTAATCATTTCAGAGTTAGCAAAGTTTACTCAGTGACCCGAAATGACCGAACGACTAAACATATGCTCAATTATCATAAAGTGACTCATGTTTTGAGAGATCAACTCTTAATGAACTAAGGTGACCGAGTGACCATACCTATAACAAATTAGCATAGAATGACCCAAATTGACGCAAAGTGATCCAGGTTGACTCCAAGTGAGGCAGGGTGGCCAATATGTATACCTTGACGAATTTTAGACTTAATTATCCTAGAATTACTAAATGTATACTAGAGATACTGTTTCCCAATGGACCTACAAATGCAATCTAACAAGAAAATTTCTAGATTGACCCAAGTTTCGTAATGTATATACTCTAGGTCAGGGGTGTCAAACATACGGCCCGCGGGCCGGATCCGGCCAGCGGAGGTGGGTCATAGGGCCCGCCGTCTGTTCTGGAAATTTGCGCTTGGATTGACTGTTAGCATCAATTTCTGGGGAAAATTATGGGTGCGGCCCGCAGGCATCTGCAAGGTAAGGAATGCGGCCAGTCGACCGATTTGAGTTTGACACCCCTGCTCTAGGTTGCTTTGGGTCACTCGGGCCCAATTTTGAGGTTAAGAGGACTTCGGCCTTCCAGTATTGACTCAGATTGGCTTCTAAATCCGAGGCTAGACAGGATATTATGCCCATGGTTACTTCACTATGGATTCGGACTTACGTTAGACCATATATAACGAAACTGACGGACGTACAGAATGACTGGGGCTATTTTATGTTCAAAAGTAAAGGGAAAACTGAAATATAATTACTACCTGTTCTCGGGGTGCTACTTTAAAAAGGAATAGTGCAACCCTCCAGAATATTACCTTGAAGAGTCTTTCAGGAATCCTTTTCCACTCCGGCGAAATGATCTTTGCATTCCCGTAACCAAAGGCGTTGCATTAAAGAAAATAATATGCCATACAAATATCATCAATTGAAAATTAAAGGAATCGAACAATGAAGTTCCCCCACCTGTTGACTCCAGCATTCAAGAGCAGACTGAAAGAAAGGTTTTTTCACCTTGAAAACGATGTCAGAGTGTGATACCGTTGGTTTTTGCTTGCAGGCTCAATCCGCTGAAATCATGGCCTTCGCGGCACTCTCGGCGGATGCGACGCATTTCGGCGAATTGTCGCATTTTCTGAATGGAGCGTTTATTCGGCTGCATTGAGGAATCAAAGTGTGGTAGCGTTGGTTTTTGCTTGCTGGCTCAATTCGCTGAAATCCTGGCCTTCGCGGTATTCTCGGTTAATGCGAGTCATTTCGTCAAATTGTGGCCTTTTCTGAAAGCACCGTTTATTCAAATTGAGATCCAGGTCAGAGTGTGGCAGCGTTGGTTTTTGCTTGCAGACGCAATCCGCTGAAAGCATGGCTTTCGCGGCACTTGCGGCGGAAGCAAGGCATTTCCCGAAATTGTCGCATTCTCTAAATGCAACTTTTATTCAACTATAGGTCGATGTCGAGTGTGGTAGCGTTGGTTTTTGCTTGCTGGCTGATTCCGCTGAAATCCTGGCCTTTGCGGCACTTTCGACGGATGCGACGTATTTCGGCAAATTGTCGCATTTTCTGGAAGTACTGTTTATTCAACTAGAGGTCGATGTCAGGTTGTGGTAGCGTTGGTTTTTGCTTGCTGGCTGGATCCGCTTAAATCCTGGTCTTCACGGCACTTTCGGCGGATGCGACGCATTTTGCCAAATTGTCGCATTTTCTGAATGCAGCGTTTATTCAATTATAGGTCCATGTCAGGTTGTGGTAGCGTTGGTTCTTGCTTGCTGGCTGAATCCGCTGAAATCCTGGTGTTTGCGGCACTTTCGGCTGATGTGACGCATTTCGGCAAATTTTCGCATTTTCTGGAAGTACCGTTTATTCAACTAGAGGTCGATGTCAGGTTGTGGTAGCGTTGGTTTTTGCTTGCTGGCTGGATCCGCTGAAATCCTGGCCTTCGCGGCACTCTCGGCGTATGCGACGCATTTCGGCAAATTGTCGCATTAACTAGATGAAGCGTTTATTCGGCTGCATTGCGGAATCAAAGTGTGGTAGCGTTGGTTTTTGCTTGCTTGCTAAATCCGCTGAAATCTTGGCCTTCGCGGCACTCTCGGCGGATGCGAGTCATTTCGGTAAATTGTGGCCTTTTCTGGAAGCACGGTTTATTCAACTAGAGGTCGATGTCAGGTTGTGGTAGCGTTGGTTTTTGCTTGCTGACTCAATCCGCTGAAGTCCTGGTCTTTGCGGCACTTTCGGCGGATTCGACGAATTTCCGCAAATTTTCGTATTCTCTCAATGCCACGTTTATTCACTTTGAAGGCGATGTCAGGTTGTGCTTCGCGACAAATGCGACATCTTTAGTAAATTGCCATTTGGATTGTATCTTGCAATTATTTGGAATTTGAGATCCGGTGTGGGAGGAGTTCTTTCAGTTTTTTAGGTAATAGCAGTGATGACTTTTTTTGCGGCACTTTTTGTGAATGTTTTGTATTTTGGGACCTTGCAGTGTGTGTTGTTCGAAGCGATTATGCAGCTTTGTTGCTCCATCATTTTGGAATAGAGTTTCTTCTGATGATTTTTTCTTCACGTCACAATTTGCGATTATGATGCTTTTTTTTTGGAAATAATCTCATCTGCAAAATGAAGCGTTTTAGCAGCCGGAATCCGAAGTGTGTGCGTGATTGAGTTTGTTTCTTCTTACTAGCTCACACCATCGACGATTTGGTCTTCGCTACAATTGCGACGAATGCGACAAATTTTGGGCAATATTTTGGGCATATGTACACGATGCGATTATGCAGCTTTGCTGTGATATCACAATGTTGTAGTTGTTTTTAGCTTCCTTCCTTCTTGTGACCTTTGGTTTCTTGAAACCAGACTTGTTAAGCATGTTCTTCAACAATTATGAGCTGACATTGATCTTCCAGGATGTTGTCATCCTTCAGCGCATTGTTGCAGCTGTGGTATCTCGCAAGAAGTATTTTATCTCACACACAAGTCCACAACCCATCCCGTTTATTGGCTCCACATATATATATTTTCCAAATGTTACCTCAAACTTGGACCATTTGCGTGATTTCTTGGGGAGCGAGACATTAATTGAGGCGTTTTAGGAAAAAGGAAAATAGGGAACTGTCTTAATTTTCTGTTGCAATTTAGCGAACCAGCGAACTTGCAGCTTGTGTCTAATAAAATAAAAGGTATTGCTATCTGATGAGGGTATTTCGTTTACCATTTCTTGTTGGCAGCTCGGATCATAAGTAGAAGGGAAACATTACGACAGATAATGTATATTACATTGTAGGACGGAATATATGTTTTTATGCTTTCAAAGTAATTTCAAGAGTCAGTGATAAACCTGGGACACCTCGCCCAAGAGATTCCGTTCATTTCCTGCAATTTTTTTTCATCGTTAAAATTATGACCCCATTTCGTCATGACCTTCCTATGTCGTTTTCAGATCTGGGACAACATGGTGGCGTCGTCGGATCTGATCGGTCGATTCTGCGGCTCCACGTCTCCTCCCCCTATTGCGGCTTCTAGCAATTGGCTCTACATTCGCTTTGTCACCGACGGGATGAACGAGTTGTCCGGGTTCACCGCCACCATCTCAAACATCGACTGTACGCTCCAAATGAACGTTAAAATAATTTGAAATGCATTTAAATTCTATGAATAGTTTTTATTGTTAACAATATTTGTTGATAGCAAACATTGTTAACAACTTAATATTTGAATCGGAATCTGTTTCGTGGCAGTGCCGTGTGGATCTGTGGCCCCCATAAACGTTACGACGTCAGTCGGAGAGATCTCTTCTCCGAACTATCCTGATAATTACCCGGTGAACACTAGATGCCGATGGGTCCTCGCTGCCCCAGAGGGTCAGCAGGTGACCTTGACCTTCAAGACCATGGACATCGAAAGGAGCAGCAGCTGTGCCAAGGACGGACTCATAGTCTCTGATGTCTTGCCCGTTTGTTTCTCCTACCTTCATTTTCTCTCATTTTTGTTGCTTCCAATAATGGGTTTCCCAATTCCGAAAAATGGTTGAATATTTGAGTGTATCCTGAAATTGAGAATTTGACGCTTGACAGGATTCCTCAACGGGAGTGTATGCGAGTCGGGGAGACAGGCCAGAGGCCAGGATGATCTGGGTGAGTACAAACAGAAAATTACACTTTGGTCAGTACTTCGTGGATTTCGGAAGAAAGATTCAAAAGTATTTTCAAATTCCATCTGGGAATAAAAAGTAAAACATAGTTGTGCATGCCCCTTCTGCATGGCTCGAGAGCTTCACGAATCTTGCACTACTCGGAGGGAAAATATGCTGATTTCAGGGAAAATAACGAGTGGTCGATTTATCCATCCTCGTAAAGAATTAATGACTTATTTCAATGAGTATATAACAGCAGACTAGAAGTACATGAAAGTAATGCTGCACTTTCATATGTACTTTCTTCTTCTCAGTCTTCCTGCATTTCAGAGAATGACCCGAATTGTTTACTTTCCGGAGAATAAGGGCGGATTTACGAACCGAGAACTCTCCGATAATGCAACTTTATTTCAAGGAAAATACATTGTATCTATATTTGAAATGCTCCAATTAACGTTTTCAAGTTGGTTTTTGCTGTTGATATATTTCCGGTGGTGAAGCGAAATGAATCCAGGCAATGATATCGAACGTATTTCATTTGGAGTAAAATTGATTACTCATATGCGTATCGCCCTTTTCATGTACTTACGGCATTTAATATTCCTTTATGAAACGTATTCTCAGCTATATATTTTCATAACTTGCTATTTAAATATTTAGTTCTGAAATAATTTTAAAGTATGCCTAAAGCACGAATTCTCCCTCATTTCTTCTCCAAGTTTCTGGCTCCCTAGTTGGCTACGCTCTCTCTGCTCGTTCATGGCTTTAGGGAAGTAGAAGAGAGAAGAAAGGGGGTTAATTTCACTTCCTATCGTGGCATGGTAATTTTACTTATTTACGCTGATTTTCCGTAAAATCGGCGAGCCCATAACAATCCCGTAACATTTTTTTCTTTATCCTTCACAGTTGCTATGTTGAACTGTGAAAAAATCGCAAGTAGGAACGGAAATGTGATTATAGACAACAGGGAATCCATATGAGTTAAAATGACCACAAAATAATTTTTTAAAGTCCATTTATGTAATTCTGTCGAGACCAAACAATGAACTTCCAGGCAACGCAAAGGAGTATGCCCAATATAGTGTTATTTTGACCCTTAAACCGAATTCAGTGAATCATGTATCATTTGAAAGGGTGTCCTTTGCAGAGTAATAAAATACCACTTTTGCTCCAATCTGATGGGTTTGAAAAAGTTAGGTTAGGTTAGGTTACGATTAGGTTATTTTGCGTGAAGTTTTCATCAGAACACATACTTTCAACAGCTTTGAATAAAGGGAAATGCAGACTACCAATAAAGTTTCGCTATATAAATAAAAGTGAATTGTATTTTGTAAAAATCTTACAATGTTTCTCATCATCATTAACTCTGATATCATGAATCATACATTCAAACTTTATTTAACTAGAGTTTCCAAATCCCAGCTAAAGTTCACTGATTACTTCCAAAATGATGATCTTTCTAAATTGTTAGAGGATGGAAGGTATTTATTGGAAGTACCATTTCAAAACAGAAAAATAATTTAACCTAACCTAACCTAACCTAACCTAACCTAACCTAACTTTTTCAAATTGCTCAGATTTGAAAAAGAATTACATTTTTAGGTTTGGCTAAGGACGCCCTTTGGAAATATACACATATCTTTGAAATTGGTTTAAGGGCCGAAACTGGACCTACTCCTTTCGACTTCGGTCTAGCAGAATTCGACTCAACGAGTTTCACCCACATTTAACATTTTCCGACTCTTCCGTCTTCCTTGGATTCCTTAGTCCCCATACGGGATGGGCCAATCGCACGTGTATTGCGGAGGGGACGTTCCGCCGGCCTTCCAGTCGATCGGCAACACCGTCTCCATCAACTTCTACAGCGACTCTGGGAACGTGGCGAAGGGGTTCCGCGTCCAGTTCATCACCACGCCTGTGCCTGGTTCGTTCTCTCTCCCCTCTTCCATCTGCTTTCATCGCGTTTAGGTGAAAGAATAGAGCGCTGATTTTGTCGTTTTAGTGTTGGAATCGAGGGCCGAACGACAATGGCTGTTTTGTTCTGCTGTTGATTCAATCGAATTGCTAGCGTAACGTAATGCTTGGGAGTGTTTTTTTTAATGGTAGAAATGGTACTTGTATGGCCCCAAAAAACTCGCCAATTTGGAAGTACATGAATTAACATTGCATACCTTTTGCTAATCCTTATTCTTTTCTCTTTTCAGATTCTAACATTTAAGGCAGTTAAATAAAGGTACCCTAACTCAACAATGGCACAATAAGGTCCCATCAGCTGACAGTTAAACAGCGTGTGCGAGTTGTAGAGACGTACCTATCTAGTTCAAAAAAAGGAAAGTACTCAACAGTCGGTGAAATGTTCGAGGCTGAGTTTCCTGGGTAACTTCTGCCTGAAGCTTCGACAGAAACCACGCTTGGTAAAGAAATTCCCGAGATGAAGGGACATGACAGAACCAAAATAGAGGCAATAGTGACCGCCATGATTCAACGAGTTTTGGACAACTTCCTGGTTAGGGTGCGTGCGGTCGTGGCGCGAGATGTTCGCTGGATCGAACACGTGATCAGTTTTAATTCTTTTGCCAATTAGTCAGTGAATTCGGAAAAAAATTGCATAATTAATTATTGATAATATGCCATGCAATCATCTAGTCGACTGTAATTGTGTCAACGAGTAACATGTTCTTTTCTTTTATTTCTCAGCAATTTTGCAGAAAGTTGTAATTGGTGGTTTTTTTGGGGTCACTCAGTAGTTCATTCCTTGTTGAATGTCCGTAAATATTTATGATCTGAGCTACTACGAGAGTCTCGACCAACCTCCCCGAGGTTTCACGAAGTACCAATCATTTTCCAACGCCTAAGAAATGGCACTTCACGCCCCTCCATATCGCATTTCTCATTGAAGAAAAAAAATGTCTCCTAGGGTGCAACGTGACCTACGAGCACGGGAACGGCCGGATCCGGCACCCGGGCTGGCCCGGCGAATCCCCGCAGGGCATCATCTGTTACATGACCATTCGGACTCCCCCCGGGACTCGGATCTCCGTCTACCCCAGGGCACTCATCATCGCAAGGGGGAACAACTGCACCGATTCCGTTCTTCAGGTCGGTCGAGTCGGCTGCGTCCCGCTCGGGCAGGGTCTCGCCCTCCGTCTCGAGACTTTTTCAGAAACATCAAAACGCGAATGATCCTCAACTCGTTTATCGTTTCTCCCTCGCTTGGTCTCATTCAAACAATCATGCATTTCAAACTCTTGCTCGTATCGCCACGAACTGGAATTATTATTTTTTATTTTTTCTCGGTTTATGATGTGAGTGTGCTAATCTCGTCAGTTCCGAGATGGCGTGGAAACCACGTCGCCGTTGCTGCTGTCGCACTGCGGCTGGGCACCGCGCCGATCGGTCTTCTCGACGGGGAACGCGATGCAGCTGCTCTACAAGACGCCGGCCACGTCGTTTCATTCCTATTTCGACCTCACTTTCACCTCCACTGACCGAGGTGAGGGTCGAAGCCTTCGTTCGGTGCTCGTAGGGGATGCATGTGCGACTGGAGGTATCGTGTTCGTCGTCGTTGAAGTTGTCTGCAGTTGGGATTCTCGTTGGTTGTCGTAGCTGAATCTGGAATTAAATTGTCGTCAGGGTGTTTTACAGAAATTTTTTGTGGGTTCAATTGACATTTTCGCATAGCTTGGCTAATGTTTCTGTATGTAATTCTTCCAGCTAGAGTAAATCACCCGTGGTCGGACACTATAACGTTCATGATTACCAAATCGAGCATTCGCGAGGTAGCCCTTAGAAGCAGTTCTTCCCTGTACGAGACGAACGTGTGACTGCGCGAAAGACATGCGGTGATCATGATCTATTTGTACGATTTCGAAATGTTTGGCCGAAGTAAAAGTTTTATTGCGGACAGGAAAAATTGAAGAATACGAAAGGAGACAACTTTCCTTAAGAGACGCTTTACGAGGAATGATTTATTTCTGCGCTGAAGTTATTCCATTTGTAAACTGGGGGAACAATGCTACACGGAATGCGCATGCTTTAAGTAGGATATTTACTTCCGATGTGTCCGAATTTGATTTTTCGCGCATCAAACTCGGACACCTACATTATGAGCACCGTTGGATGCTGAGGCTTGAAAGGGAAACATATATTAAGCTCTTATTCCTATTCGTATGTTGCTCCAAGGTACCAAAAATGAAGCATCCATCTTGTACCGTTCTGGCGGGACGATCGGTGGTTTTACTCTGCTGGTTACCCCGATGAATCAAAGATTCCAACGATTCGTTATTTGCAGGTCAGGGTTGTGGCGGAGCATTCCAGGAAATAAGCGGATACTTTACTAGTCCCTTTTATCCGGGACCTCCAAACAGTTCTGTCGACTGCCGATGGGCAGTCAGCGTCCCAGCGAACTACCTCGTCCGCCTTACTTTCACTGGTTTGTAATTTAGTTTCTCACCTCGTTCATTGGTTTGGACGTAACCAGAAATGTGGATCTTGTGGCATCTGTATTAATTGGATCGGGTTTTCTTCAGACTGGGCTTTCGGACCTTCGGGTTCTTGCGACACAAATTTCATGGAACTGTACGTGCCAAACCCTGGGATTGGAGAATCTGCACTGTTCTCTCGCTTCTGCGGGGATGTAAGTCTTATATCATTTGACAACCTATGACCATCTGTCGGTTCCACTTAGTAAATTTCGTGCCCGTTGCAATGTGGATGTATTCATGGACTTTCATCAGAAACAAGGGAGATTTGGCATTCACACTGATAGCAAAATATAGAGTATTAATTCATGGGAGTAAATTTTGGGAATCATTTCTGCACAGGAACAACCCTCAACCTTCAATGGTGAAACAAATGCAGTCGAGGTTCGATATGTGGCCAGCTCCAATGTGACTGGAAGGGGGTGGACTATGGCCTTTGACTCTCTTCTTCTACAAGGTTCTGGATTTTTACTTGTCCCTTTCATCAAGTCATTCTTTCAAGTATGAATAAAAAATATAATTAAAGCTTTTTATTTTTCAGGGATTCCCTTGCCTGGATCATAGAAGGAATGAATCTGCCACCTCTGTGATACCTGCCATTCTCATCAGAGTTATTGTCTTTACTCCAATGGTTATACAAAACGTTATTGAATCAAAAGACGGGTATCATGTGTTGGACATCATGAGAGTCTTCCTTCATGAAAAACAGCAGAAAATACACTTATAATAAAGTGATCAATAACATATATGCCTTCATCTGGCAATACTTTGTATAAAGTATGACAAAAAATTTCATTCCAATTTTACTGTGGAGACATTGAGGGTTTGAGGATCCTGTCACAGAAGTTTTCAATAGCATCATAGAATGCCTCCTTCTCAGCATTGTTAGAGTGAGTCCAAGCCAAGGGAAGGTGGGTACTTGCAGGTGCTCGATCTGCACAGAATACAAACATTCATAACAATAATGGAAGGAAACATACAAAATAACCAGCTTCATCAGGAGAATGTGATCTTCACCCTGATAGAAAAGCCCTGAAGGATTTTTGGTAGCAGCTGGAGAGACAGCCAGCCAGATGGCAGTGTCGGCTCCCTGCTCTGGTGTGCGGAGTCGATCCTTCATCCGGTTGTAGAAACTGGGCATGGAATCTTGGACTCCTGGTGTATCTGACCAGCCTGGGTGCATGCTGCTCCACCAGATTTTGGGATATTTCTTGGCATAGACCTCTGTTAGCTCCACCTTTAATTCAGTGGGAAATGAGTTCAGACAAATTTGGGGACACGGTATTCAGGTATTATCATTGACAACTTATTGCAGTCCTTGTGATGAACTTATGAAACAGTTTTTCTCTGTATACCTCAATGAACACATAGGTACTGGGGTGAACTACTCTTTATCAATGCACCAAGTGCCCATGGAACAAGAATCAAGAGGAAATCTATTTCTCACTGGACCTGTTGTGAAGAAATACAGGGCATGTTTTATATTTTGATGGAATTAATCAATTACAGTTTTCATCCTGACTAAAACCTTTATTGGAGATTAAGTTACTTTCACAAATCTTTCCTCATTCATCCCCTCTATATACCAGGTAATCCATTCATAATTTACCAGAGATGTGAAACCGAAGATCTTGCTTGAATCTTACTTGGTGGGTAAAAACATAATTCAATTTATGGGCTTATGCATGAACAGCCTGTACTAAATGGGATTGATTTCTAGCAATTAGTAACCTTGGTAATTAGGGATTAATATACAGAGTGCCCTAAAGTGACAAAGACTATAGGCAAGTTTTATATTGTTGAATCTAAAGAAACCCACTTATTTTTGTGTGAGTAGACAGAAAATTGTAGACTTTGGAATCACATCACTTCTTTTCTCCTATCACTTTCTTACAATCAAAATTTTGATTTTTTTCCAACCCTTGTTTAAAAACCCTAGGGCAATGGAGCCCATGAACTCCTTAAAAGTTAAAGCCAGGTTTTATTTTCAAAGAGATTCAATATTGGGTCCACCTTTTTTAATTTTTAATTTTTTAAGGAAAATGCGACTAAGGAAATTGCGCCCAAATTTTAGGAAACCCATTTGTTCCACAACTGGAATGTGAAAAAACAGGGCTGTTGAATTTTTATGTTAAATGACTAAAGAATCACTGGTGAATGGGGAATTTCTGAAGTATTTATAATGTTCTGATTGGGAAAACACTAATAATTTTGAAGTGTATACTAAGTACCGAATGGAAACAATTTGATGGTACTTGGTCAGTACCATCCCTGGCATCTTTTAGCTTAAAAATTTCCTAAATTTCTTAGACACCTGGAATCACCAAATCAATTCACTTATACTCAAACAAGTATCAAGGAAATTATTTCTGCCACATCAAAATGGAAAGAAGAAATTTGTGATATTCTAAGTTCGAGTGATACTCCATGTACTTCAATGTACATGCATAAAGTAATTATCACTTCAGAGTCAACAGTAAAAAGTTGCTCAAAGAATGTCACTTAATTTACTCTTGATAGAAGGTACTTGAATATATGAGCAGTGGTCCAATACAAACAAGACTCTACTTTGGTAAAATTAATATTATATATGGCCTTCTAAACCTAAATGCAAATAAGAGTGATTTCCCAAAGACAAAGCATATCAGGAATTCATTTTTTCACTAGCCGGCTGATTTGTTCAGTGTGTGTAAATGTGTGCTGATGGACACCCAAGAACAGAGACCTGTAATAAAATCCTGGCAAAAGGTGAAACAGGTGCCAATAAGTATTGATTACTCCATAGTCTGTGATCATGGGGCAAGTACTTGTGTTATGTCTATGCCTATGCCTAAAAAAATTTAATCTAGCAATGAAACATTTTTCATTGCTTTTTAACCTATAGATTGCATGAGTTGGAACATTAAATTTATTTTAGCAATGAGATGTTGACTGGTCAACATGGTCATTCATGATCATGTAGTCATAAGGCCTAACCTCTTTTTGGGCTCATAACCATTCTTTTCTGCAAATGGTCTAAAATGACCATGTTGACCAGTCAACTTCCCATCCCTAGTCTATCACTTGTGAGTCATGACATATGTAATGGTACAAAGACTACAAATAAATAAATAAATAAATAAAAGTTTGTCCTATTTACCAAAATTGACCATAGTTGACCATATTGACTGGCCAATAACCTATCCCTATGTACAGCAGTGGGCAGCAACAGTGGAAAGCCCATGACCATACATGTACATTTTGCACATTTGCTGGCCAGTGCCCATGCACATGTATGTACGTTTGGGTTTATAATGTGTGGAGGCCATATTCCTTTCCTTGTCCAGAAATTGGTGCCTCTAACAGCCAAGTTAGTAACTATTTGGAGAAGCTGCATGTATGGACAACTTGGTGGGAAACTAACATTGAGGAAAAAACCTGGGCTCTGAGGTGATGCCCTCCCTCTCCACTCAAAGGGTTAAAATTCATAAAATCAGTGAAGAAAGAACATCATGCCAGAAGATTAGGAACTGCTGCAACCTGCATGCATTCCAATGGTATATAACCTGATTCAAGATGACAAACATATGACAAAGGAACATGCAAACTGTAGGTAATGGTTCTCATGCAGTTGAGATGCTCTATAAGCATTTCAGCACCCTTTTTGAGTGTGAAAAGCAGTCACAAGGTGAACCAAGGTCACACAATCATAGTTCTTTTGCTATGATGATATTGAACTTGTTCCAAGCCGAAAAAAAACATTGCAACATTTCAAGATGATATTCAGAACTCAACAGTTCTTGGGATCCTAATAAGAACAGAGTTTACATCATATCTTGCTTATATGAAAATAAGCATAATCTTATTCAAATTGGATGACCCATCACATTTTGCTCAAGGGCTACGGCTGATGATTCAGAACTTGAACCATAATTTGCTTGATTATTGGACCCAAAATACAAACAGGATTTGGAAAGAAGCTGGACAAACCTCTTGTCTCTTAGTCCTGGCATATGCCATAGTGCCATCAAAGTGCTTGCCCTTCAAGGACTCCATATTGATGTCATCCTTATTTAGTTTCTGGACCAGCATCCCACCAGAAGAGACAATGACCACACGGGGATTTGGGGAAGACTCCAGTGCTTTGATCAGCCCTTTGGTCAAGAGATGTAAGCCAGCTGTATTCACAGCAAATGTCTTCTCCACACCTTCTTCTGTCAAAACCCATGAGTCCATTAACACTCCTGCATTGTTGATCTGGAAAACAAGGATTTCTGGGCTAAATTGTTCATTGTTGGGAGCATTTATGGGTTTCTTTATATGCCACATACCAAAACATCTATTGGGGAGTATTTCTCAGCAAAGGAGGCAGCAAACATCTCCACATCCTTTAGCTTTGACAAGTCCAGTTGGTGCAAATGAACATCCTGTTATATATTAAATCAAGATTTAATGCACATTTCATAAAATAATATTTGAGCTTAAATCCTATGTTCCACTGTTGATATGCTTAATTCCCAAAAAAGTTCACTCACATTATTTCCTGATTGTTTCATGATTTCCTGGCGAACCTGTTCACCTTTCTGTACATCACGGCAGACCATGTGGACTTGAGCATTTAACTTGGCCACTTTAGCTGCCATGACCTTTCCAATTCCACTGTTGGAACCAGTGATTACAATCTTCTTCCCTTTGCAGTCAACCTTCATATCCTCTTCATGGAAATTCCGAGCTGCCCGTTCATATCCATCCCTGTCAGAAAGGAGCAAATCCATCTATATTGCATGTATAAAACCTAATATCTGTCTGTTTTAATGCCTCAAAAGCTCTGTTCCAGTTTTTCAATTTAGTCTGACACATCAACCTATGGTATTTTCAATGCATGGGTGTTGGAGCCAAGTAAAAATTGCTTGTGAGGGGGGGGCAACATGCCAAAATTAATATTTCTTTTTTCTCCAAATAGCCAAGCCTCATGCAATTAGAATCATGTTTTGGAAAATATTCTTCCACTGCAATCAAAAGAAGCTATGAAGGAGCAAAGGGGTGCTGAGCAGAAACATTACTGACAGAATGTTTCCTTCAGTTACATGGAAGACACTCACACCCCCCTCCTATGCCTTCAAGGGGGGAAGGGGGGGTTAAACTACTTGAACCTTCATTCAAATGCACAATTAAGTCCATCAATGAACAGGGGGAAATTTCCTTGCACCAGATGGAGCCTAGCTTTTTGGACCGAGCATCATTAGGTCTAACGAGGTTCCATAGAAAGCCTAACGTTATTCATAACAAGAACTGATTTCTGGATCAAAATTTGAGCAGGGTAGAGATCATATTCAGCTCACCGTGTGTACTCCCTTAGGCCTTTGAACAGCCAGACTGTGTTGCGATACAGCGACATTATCCTTGGAACGTTTAACCTCAGAGACGTTTAGGCATACGCCTACCTCATTCGTACCGTACTACGCTGTTGCTGCTGGCCATAAGTGAAGCACATGGCAAATGGTCGTGTCCATCATTACTGATTTGGTCCATAAATAGCACTGATCACAACTGCTCAAAATAGGGTAAAATTGTCTAAGAAAAAAATGGGAAATGAAAGAATATTACTTTAGAAACAAAAAATAGTTATAAATATCATCAATGGGAGTAAAAACGATGAATTGAGGACTGAGATAATGGAATACAGATTTTTTTAATGTGGCATCCGTGAATATGACTGTGCAGGAGAACCAGGCATCAAGCCAAGTGGTATTGCGCCATGTTTTGCAATATTCTGCAACACAATGGACGCGTCACCTTGGCGTGGCTGTTGAGTTTTTATCGCAAGTGACAGCTAAAGTAAGATTTATTTCCGTCGATGTCGCAATCGAAGCCGTGTGCATTATGTAAGGTGGTGGTAAGACCTAGGGTATTCTAAGTTCGGCAAGGTACTTCTTGGTTGTCGGTGTTGGCATCCAAACGTTCTGTCAGTAATATGTATGTTATGGCTGTGCTTGTTGATGTTGACTCCAGAGCATTCAAATCGTGGAACTCGTTCATCCAGGCTTGAATTTCGTCCTGGCCATCCATCTTAGTCGTTGCCAGACTTTGAAGTGCTAATCCCGGATACTTGCAGGCGTCTATCATCGACGATCCAAGAAACCTAGTTCAACATTTTGACTATTTGACGCCTATCTTGTGACAAGCGAAAAAATGGCAGTGAAAAGTGGTGTACCAATTTATCAGCGACACAGAGAACAGTGTTCTTATTTTTGAAGTGTAACGAATTGGAGGCTGGTATTCTCATCTTTATAAAGTTTCCTGTTGGGATAACACAGTCTTCCAATACCCTGCTGTGTGCAAGGCAGGCTTAACTGCCTATAAAAGGTTTGTGCTATTATTTACTTTGTACAGGGCTAAGTTAAAGATAGCACACTGAGTTACCCTTTTTCTTCCTTCAGCTAAAAATGTACATTTCAGAGCAATGGTAACACCTACATGACTAGTATAGGTCATAAAACACATCAACAACTCACAGACAGCTTTTACACATCATTGCCATCAGTCAGAATTTTTTTGAAACATGAAATTGAATGGTCAACCCATTTCTGCCCATCCTTCCTGTAAAATAATCTGCTTTCCCCTAATACATTTTTTTTTGTAAGAATTAGCATGCTACAGCTGTTTTGGAATAGCTGTCTCAATTCCTGATTTAATTATGAAAGGATAACAGCTCTACATAAGTGGTTCTCAAGCTTCATTTTCATTCCCAATGAACCTTTGTGTTGGGGGGGTCCTTGCACTGCAGAGCTGCAGGTCTAGAAGGTAGAAATGGTTTTAGGTCACTTCCAAAAAATATTATTCCTGCCATTCATCCAGTAGGTGTGACCTTTGACTCTGAAGTGTTGTGGAAGTGGGATATATGACAGGCTTCATCTAGTTTTTTGTTAGCATCCTGGTCTTCACAGAATATAATGCATATAGGCTCATGCATTTTTCCAGGAAAAAGATGTCGGTTTTAATGGTCCCTTTATCAAGTTTGAAACCATGGTGCAATTCCCAGTAACAGCCAGGCCTTTCCTGAATGATCCATTCACTTATCTTAGACTTGATAAGGAAGATCCTGCTTGCTTTGTTCTGCCTGACTTTTTGTTGGCACTAGCAATGCAATGACCCATATCCCTCTGTTTACTTCCCCCTGCTATCAGGGAAAATGCTTTCCTCAGTACCTGTATTTACTTACTCCATGGAGACCTGAAATCTCCAAGCTCTCAATGCCTAGTCTTATCTACTGTCTGCTGTTGCAACATTGCATTTCAAGTGATGGTTATTATGTAAGTGAGAATTTTAAAAAGTTTGAACTTAATTGCTTTTACAACCACAGGTGTGATTTCGAGAGCTTTCTTCTTCCTGTTCAAGTTTTTTTTTCAAGATTCCTTCTTCTTCTGCTCAGCTATCAAATAGCAGCAAAGTATGTCATCCACATTTCCCCGCGAGAAATTCAAAGCATCAATTATTGTATCTCCTCGTGATGGCTTGTTTGTATCCGTAGAGAGAATGGGTTTACGAAGCTTGCGAAAATGTGGAGAAACCTTATTATTACCCCAAAGCGGGGAGAGATGTTCGCAGTCCGTCTCCACTATCAATTGGCCGACTGATTTCATCTATCCCCGGCAGCGCCTATAATGAAAATGAATGTGAGTGTACAGTTTTAGTTGTTTTTTCCCACTAATGGCCTTGCCCTTTTTATCTGTTCAGGATTTATTTTAGTGATTTTTTTTATTAAATGAGAAGTCATTGTTACATCAAATGTTCATGAGAAGTGATGTGCATTTGTGCAAGCTGATTCTCTAACTTGACTATTTTCAATTGCAAGATGAGAACTGGGGGAGAGAGAGCCTGGAGACATGTTTCCCAGAGTTGGAAGAACCAACTCTCGGAGACCAGCCAGATGAGGAGCTCGAACAACTGCAGCCAATGGGAACAGAATTGGAGGAACTCCAACCGGTGGAGGTGAAGCAACTAGAACCTGAGGAATTGTATGGCTACCTTAAGGGGAAGACCATTGTTCCATATGAGACAGTGATCCAGCAGAACATTTCATCTGCAAATACTCTGGTGCTGGAGGTGCCAGAGGTGCCAGACACTATTGGCCATGGCTTCCTGCCTCGTTCTGAATCTCCCAGCAGCAATTCATCCTCTTCTGATGGTGCTAGCACTTCTCAGGTTTGCTTGTCGCCCTGTTATTGTTTGAACAGAAATATTGTAGCAGGAAGTCTGATAAGAGTTCATCCTTAACTTGTGTACCTGCTGTAAAATATATTACACATATATGTAACTCAGTTTCAATACCCTACAGATATGAGAAAGTCATTTGGGGATTAAAATGAAATTTAACCTACAAAATTTTGGTTATCTCTTAAATTTCTTTTTGTGTTCATGCCATTGACACTAATGACTTAAATTTCTCTTGTCATAAGGAGGATGAGAGAGACTCAGGGAGCACAAGTGATGATGATGCACCACCTCCCAAGAAGCGAAGGCGTCCCAAGCTGGACAAGTCTGATCCGAAGTATGCCCTCATACGGGTACAGAACAATCAATCCTCGAGAAAATGTCGGCAGAAACGGAAGCTCAAGATCCAGGAAAAGGAGGAGGCCCTGCAGGATCTGGAGGAGAAAGTTAATAATCTCCGACAGAAGAAAGAAGAGCTCCAGAACATTCTAAAATGGTTTAAGCCATTTGTTATGCGTACGGTTGTGGCTCGCCCACCACCTTTAGTTATCAACATTGGCGAAGCCTCGTCTCTTGCTCCAACTCAGCTCTCATGCAGTTGAACTAAATTTGTGAAATACCAGCATATACAGGATGTGTAGTGCTTTTTGTTTCTGCATTCTAAAAAATCTCCCAGGACCATCTCCTAATTTGCTTTTCTCTTTGTATATCATGTATACAATGGACTGATTGGTCTCTTGAGATTTATTGAATAAAATGGTGTTGCTAACCATGTCAAGTGGGGACATTTTCTGTATAGTGTGTATCCTGAATCCTTGTGCTGCGGCGTTGTGGCAACACAGGAGGACCACCATAAAAGGGATTAGCACTTGTCAACTGAGTTGATAGAAGACCCCAACAATGAAATTTCAAGGGAAGAGGGATGTGAAGACAGATAAAAAAGCTGGCATTTGTAAACAAATATTCCCCTTCGTCAACATTATTGCTCTCGTTTGTCATCGGCAGTGGCACTCATGAACCTCATTACCCTTTGACTATCGTGCACAATGATTCAGAATATCGACTATAGGTAATGGAAAAGGACTTCATGGACCTTGCAGGAAGAGTTCTTGAGAGAGACAAATTTGTGTTACATGCATGGGTACTCATGGAATGGCTGACTCATGCTCATGTATGCACATGTATGGGATACTCATGGAGTACAACTGATGTGTCATGGTTCTTGGTTGCTAAGGTGAATGAACATGTCTTACTTTGTCAAAAACTTCTAGGATTCAGTGTAGTGTTATGTTGCTTGCTTAGCATTCTTAGGCTAGACATAGATTGGCTGATGCTTTGAATTGGGACAAAGTGTCATGTAGCAACCCAGGGCATTGTAACAAATGTTCAAGACTTGTCATGATTTCATGGGATCATTTGGATCCAACAGGATGAAGATGAAATTGTCTGCCTCTGGCTCTCCCATTGTTAAACTTTGAGTTGAAGGTAGTGTGACATTCAATATTTAGCACCATGAGGACCTGACTGATATGGGTTAAGCAGGAAAAAAAAAATTACTTCTGGAAGGTACATTTGAGCATGCTGACATGTCTGTGAAAGGTAGTCTGTCCACCAGCAGCATTTCAGCACCTGTCCATGAGTGTTAGGAATTGACCAGTTATTTGAAGAGGGGGGGGGAGTAGTCTTTGTCTTCTACCACTGTGGCAGTGAGGTGCTTGGCTGGGAAACACCCTGGTCTCTATACCCCTCGAGCATTAAGACTAGAAGTTGCAATTGTGGTGAAATATTGCTAGTTAACTAGCAACTTTCATGGATGTGTCTGCAATCCCTAAGTTTACTTTCTAGAAAAATAACTTTTCTTTTCACTAAGTTTCATTCATTGTAAGTCTTTTTTGACATTGGCTTTTCCTGTAAGTTGCAGTGTTTAATAAGTCATAAATTATTTTTAAAAAAGATGGAAAAGACCACGTACTGCACCGTTTACACCGACGAATAGCGGTATGGCAAAAATTTAAGGAAGAAATTTCGGGGGGTGGGTTTGAATCCCATGAACACCCCCCCCCCCCCCCCCCCCCCCCCCCCTAAAAATTTGGGGGGGTGGGTTTGAATCCCCTGAACCCCCCCCCCCCCCCCCCCCTTAAATACGGCCTTAATGCAGTGGGATCTTAAAGTCAAGTACTTCGATTCAGGTCTTTCCAAAGCCTTTTCATAATTGCCTTTTTTGAAGAGATTTTGGCTACTCTTCTGTTTTGATCACGACATGCAAGGTATCCATGGACTTGCAGGACCTCCGGGAAGGTGTTAGCATAGAGGTATAACTAGAGGCTTCCACTATGCTCAAATCCCATTCATTGACTGGGTCGCAATATAGATGTCACTGTCGCTCCTCCACCTAGAGTGCCCACATCGGCAACTACTCCAACCCGCCGAGCAGTGGACTCAACGAGACACGCGTGTTACGATGAGGGATCCCTTTGGGTCGAATCCCCGAACGAATCGATTTCCGATTCCGCTGCCACGAAGCACGCCTCGTGGAAGTGTTGTTGATCACAAGCCGCCAGATGTCAGTAATGTTTCGACCCCCACCTTACCCCTTGGAGTGTCGCCTCTAGTTAAATTCTCTTTTCTATGGTATTAGCTTTCAAGTACACAAAACAAAACTTAGGCAAGTAGGGTAGGTGATTCAAATTCCAACCTTGCTATAAGTTCCGCTCCCAAGCTATATATTTCAACTCAATCAGAAGTACAAGCTGACTTTTTGCTACTTAATTATGCAAGCGTTTGATCCCTAAACGTAAATGGGTGGTGTATGCATTTCCCTCTCGATTGGCATATGTCTCGAAAAGATTAATATCAAACCATTGTTGAGGAGGCGGATTTTGAGCTTAAGGGGGTCGGAATTTGTATCACCTACCCTAGCAGCAAAAGCTTACTTTGCTGTGCAAGCATCCAATGCCTCTGCATTGGGAGGGGGGGGGGGACGCGATCCAACGTGATTCTTACTCTGTTTAGCACGTAATGAAGTTTGCTCTCCAGTATAATCCTGTTTTCATTTTAATGAACTGTGCAGTTCTTGTAAAAGAAGGCTTACGAGCAAGTTAGCATGTTTAGGTGCACGCAAAAAAATGTTACCTAATAGTTCCTTTTTCTAGAGGTGGGACAGAAGTTTTCCGTTCTTAGATATACAGTCCTTGGAAAATCGCTGGGTCGAGATTTTTGCGCAGCCGATGCAGCCACGGACGTCATCTCGGGTAGGCCAGGGAGAGGGGTGGCAAACCTCCATCCGTACCTCTTTGCCTTCCTCCGACCGTGATGCTCCCCTGTCCCCTGCCCCCTCCCCCTGCCCCCTCCCCCCTGCAGAGTTCGTAATGACGTCCCTGCATGCAAGGAGAAAAGGGCAATAGTCTTAGCCTCTGAGGTCAGCCAGAATTTCTTTTCGACTAGGGCTACACATGGGAACGATTTTCACTTGACAAACTGGGACACGGATCTGGCAACCCTGGCTCGAGGGAGTTCTGCCCTTCTGCCAGACTCGTCGTCAGTCGTGTCTGGCAGCCCCTGGCCACGTTCCAGACGTCTGTGCCACGCCCATCCAAGGGTGAGTCTAGTCTTTTGAGTACCGTCGGAAAATTTTCCCTCGATGGAACGTGACTTAAAATGCAAGTTTAGTTCTTTCTTCGTGCTGCGACCCGCACGCAATGAAGAATGGCCGACTCCTTTGGCTTTCACGTTCGAACACCTTAGAGCAGCAAATTAGAGGAATGGAACGAGGATAGAGACCTGAATCATCTTCATATGACTATTATACGAATTTCTCCCCGTATGCGGAAAGCATGAAACGTGAAATATGTACGAAATCCTTCAATATCTCACGAAAGTCCTCACTGTCAAATAAGTTCTCTTTAACGTTACTATTCAGGAAATCCCGTTTTCTTTGTGCCAATCCGGTTCCGGAGGGAAACACAGAAGCCTAAGGGCAGGGATTTGAACCCTTGTCATTCAAGAAAAAGTTGATAACGCCAACCCGGGAGCCGAAATGCTCCGAGGCTTTTTTTTAAATATTTATCTGCTAGCTTATGGGTTCATAGAATGCACATCAATCGGAGTCCGGTTCATCGGCAGAATGCACATCAACCGGAGTCCGGTTCATCGGCAGGAAATTTCCACGCAGTGGCTCTCCTCGAAATAACTCTTCAGCTATTTCTTCGTTGTTAGACCCAGCCCCACCAACATCACGAATCCCCAGCCAATAGGGTCGATCATGGTCCCGAGGCGCATTTCTTGATTGGAGGAGCAGTCCCGATTCGAAGGTAAACAAGGTTAACAGAGAGGATAACCCTTTCCAATCTCCGAGCGTCGACTCCATCTAGATTCCGCCTTTCCTCGACCCAAGCTTTTTAAGATCATTAAGGGAATCGATAAAGTGGAGCGTTGTAGGTTCGTCTTCCAACTCGTATGGTAACTGCAGAACGAGAGGAAACCGGTTCAAGTTGCACAGACTCCGAGCGAGACTCAAGTTGCAGAATCATTTATTTACTCTTTAGATAGCAAAAGCGTGGAATGCGTCAAGTGATGTAGTGACTGCCGTGATTAGCTTCAAGAAGAGATTCGATGCTTTCATGGACAAAACGAAACTAGAGTACCAGTTCAGGTACAGATCTTCCATTCCATTGGCACCTATTCTACTGGAATTATTTTACTCGCCGCATCCTAGCAATCCAACCTTGAAATAAATAATAGTTGTGATTGGTACGTTATTGGCCGATATGAAAAGGCCCGGACAACTAGACACGTTCTCGATGGTTCGCGCGTCCGTGTTGTGTGGAGATGGGAGGACGTACTAAGTGTAGGATGCCAGATGCGGCACTTCACGCCTACGCCGAGGAACCCATTTTATGCGGCCACGAACAGCTCCTCTCTCCTATTCTCCACTTTGGATTCGTTATCCGCGAGGGCTGGAAGGGAAGTGGAAGTTTTAGTCGTAGACTGGCACCCCGACCAAGGCGGAAAGCTGCACATGCGCACTGAGTCGATTTGTCGGCAGGACCGGATTAAGGTTATGTGGGGCCTAAGGCTAATGGGAGGGAAAAGCCTCTGGACATGAGAAACTTCGCTCAGCTGTTACTTCAATATGGATAATATGGATTGGAGGGCCTAAGGTTATAGATTTATTAGCCTATGGGTTGATCCGGCCCTGGTTGTCGGTCGCTATGAGTAATGCGAAACAGACGGAATGAAAAAAAAGACAGTGATTGCAATATCTGCCATTTTCCCACAGTACCTATGGGATTGCCAGATAACGGAGCCATGTAGCTGTACGCGACTCGGCAGTAGGTGGATATGCTCTCACAAAAATGTTAATCTTCAAGAGCGGCACGCCTATCTTATGCACGAACGCTCGACCTTTGCACGGGATGTAATCATTGGCGAAAATGCCTCTTGTCGTGCCTATCTGAACCTTGAACCTTAATCCTTGATCTCTTGATGCCTCCATTCTTGTTTCAATCAGCATTCTTTCTCTTTCTGCATCTCCACGATCGATTCAATGCTCCCAGTGACCTCATGAGAACTACTCCAATGGGTACTCGGTGGTGATACAGAGGAGAAACAAGAGATATTAGGGATCTTTCCTTGCTCTCTTATTGCCCCCCACTGTTATTTCTTGTTACTTTACTTTAAATTACTTCTCTGATCACGTAGGGCGTAGCCAGGATTTCATTAATGAAGGGGCAAAGGGGAACAGAAGGGGGCTAGAATTTTCCAAACTTCTCGGCGATGGTGGCTGATGTATCTAGACCAGATTTGGGGTGTGCTTGAGCCAAACTTGGAGAGCTTTCATGCCACCCCCCCCCCCCCCCTTAACTCCCACCCTCGCTACGCCACTTCATTAAGGGTAAGGCGTATTCAAATCAAGAGGGCTTAGCTTTTCACCCTCGCGTGGTACAGGTTTATAGTGTTTAACCTGTCTCATCTTGTAAAAGCCCAGGGTAGTGTGTTGCGTTATCTTCATACTAGATATGGATGAATGAAAGATTGCTTTGACTGGAAAGGACTGTGGTAGACCTTGATGGGCATTGGAAACAGTCGGTACGTGTTAATGGTCCACCCTATATTATATTATGTTATTTTAACGTTCATATACTAATCCGTATGAACTCTCACGCTCATTCACATGAACTTATGGCATTATTATGTAATACCATATCATACAGGGTGATACAAAATTAATTTTGCTATGGAATTTCAATTGTATTTCTTGGTGGAGGATTTCTTTGGAAATCAGGATTATTTCTCTCGATCTGTGGCCTCCGAGGCCCCCTGATTTTTTTTTTTATCCATGGGGAATGCCGAAACAACGTAAGGACAATCCCCATTCATTGGAAGAACTTGAAATGGCAATAACCGATGTCCCAGGCGACGTCACGCGTACCATGTGATGAAGAGCATTTAAAAAATTGAAGTCAGAAACTCGAGTGCCTCTGGCATTAGCGCTTCGCAGTGTGCCAAAGCGACCAATTGCAAATCGCAACCTATTGCAAATCGGCCTCGTGAACGTGAGGCTAGACGCACGCTCAGGGCCGGCCCTAGCTATTTCGGTGCCCTATGCAAAGAGACTCCCAACGCCGCCCCCCCCCCCCCCCCCCCCCCCCCCCCCCCCNAAAACCCCCCCCCCCCCCCCCCCCCCCCCCCCCCCCCCCTCTGAAGGGAGAAGGATCAACCCTTAGCCTCCAAAAAGACGCCGAAACGGAAGGCATTCCCACTTTCTCAAGTGAAACCGAGGGTGGTATCCATTATTGCTTCATTCATTCTGGCGCGTTTCAGCACCCCTTGGTGAATTTGCGCCCTGTGCGAGGGCACATCTGGCTCATGCTTAAGGCCGGCCCTGCGCACGCTATTGCAACTTAAGTTTCTACTTGTAAACTTGGCATCGAGGCTGAATGATGGTATAGTCGAACTCTGTTATAACGTCGATGAAGGGACCAGGGAAAAATCGTTTCTATAACCAAGGTTGTCTTTATTGACATTCTGTTTCCCTGTCTTCAAAGTGGATGTTATATGCAACTCTAGTGTGCTCTGGCTTCCTGCCAGTTTCGTATTTTGCAAAATTTTCTTATCGTAAGCACTGCTGAAGCTGCTACGATTTTTCCTAATCGGAGAAACAGATGAACTATGTTCACGAGCGACGTCGGCTTTACTTATGCACACTTTCTTGTCAATCGTGAAGGCTTGCCCCTTTCACTTTCACTGGCCGTGTTGTCACCGAGAAATGCAAATGGCGACTGATGATAAGATGATCCTTCAGATTCCAGGAAAGATGAAGTTATGGCTCGTCGACGTCGTCCATTTCGTCAGTGAGGCCTTGGACGTTATGATGAGGTTCTAGTTATTTATTGAGTTTGTGGAAATTTATTTATTTATTGCACCAAGGTGGAGGTAGGGAAGGAGATCACAATAGAGGTCAATAGAGATCACAATAGGACAATCATGAAGGAGCAGATAGGGTTGAAAATCACACATGTGCGGTAGCAGTTATTCACTGCTATCCCATGCTTTGAGGGATTTTGTGTTCCCTGGACATTGTAATAGATGGTAGAGATGGGATGCACATCCACTACATAAGGAGCAAATGCAGTCTGGCATTGGAGANAGCTTCCATCTAACAGACACTGAGAGGTGCTTGCGGAGTGGCGAATGGCTTCCCGCATCACACTTCCAGGAACGTACTGACTTGATGGAGGCATTTGTGAAGATGAGATCGATGGTGCTCTTCCCATTGTGGCAGAGGTAAGTTGGGGTTATGGGGTCATTCACCATGGTATATCCTGAGGCAAAGAGGAGGTTCTGTAGAGCCTCGCCTTTATCAGAGAGGATATCTGACCGGGTATTGAAGTCCCCAGTTAAGATTGTTGGTAATTCTTGGTTGATATTCTCCAGCGCTCTTAGTACCACTTCCAACATCTCCTCTACTTCGCACTGGGGCTGCACATAGCAGCATACCAGGTTGCACACCTTAGTTTGAACGACCACGTATGATTCGCTCTTGAGGAGTAACGATGGTTCCATGAAAGGTTTCACAGCAATTGTGATACCACCTGATGGACGCCCTCTCCTCGCTCTCTTCATTGCTGGTGAGTTGAATGTATAGAAGCCATTCAACTCGACTGGTTCTTCTGCAAAGGTTTCCGTGAGTAGAATGACATCGTGCTTGGAGAATACATCTTCCGGGCTAAGCTTCAAGATGGATTTCAGGCCCTCCACATTCCATAGTAGCGAGCTGAACAGGGTACTATGTCGTGAGGTTTTCTTCCTTCTGAGTTTTTCTTTCTTATTATTGAGTTCGACTGTAATTATAGTGGATAATCCAGACGATCATTCGGATTTTTCTCGTATTCCGGGAACAGAAAAGGAAAAAGAAAGGACTAGGTCGGAACTCGATCGCTCGATGACCTCAACTGAACAGAGTCAGGATTCGAGTTTCAAAGCCTTTATTTGCCCCTTCGTCTTTCCTTGATGAATTGTTTGCTCAATTTGTCCAACTCCTACCACTGTGAAAATTAACTCGTGGAAACTTTGCAAGGTTATAATAATAAATTAATAAATAGATGTAGAACCTTGTCACGAGGGGAGTTCATCGGCTTCTCAATACCCGTGCCGATTTTTTTTTTGCACTTTCATGATTTTTTTAATTTTTATGTTCACGAATCCGATGTTTTACGCTATCGGGTCCCTGTTTTTTTTTCTCAACATAGTCATAGATGATATGATTGGGGAAACTCCGAAATGTTCCTGGGAAGTTCGGGAAAGACATACCAATGGAAGAGATTAAGCGTGTGCGCGAAATATCCAACATTTTTCGTTTCACACGTCCGAGCATAAACCACAGAAAGACCCCGCATACATCGACAAGTAACGACGACCGTTCACGCCAACCGGTTACGACGACCAGTCACGCTAACCCACACGGAAGCGACACCGCCCGACCTCAGAGGTCGAGGTACTGGATCTGCGTGGCGCTGAGCGCCGCCGAGAAGGAGAACACGGCCGCCATCACGACCACCGCCGTCGTGGACGCGTGCGTGACCAGCGGACCCATGAGCGCCGACAGAGAGAGCTGTGCCAGAAACACCATGCTCCCCACGATCCCCACGTCCGTGCCCAGGCCTCGGATCTCTCCGCTTTCGGTCTTTCGGCCCAGGGGGCTGCATTCCTCTCCGTCCTGTAATTTTTTTTCATGCCGTCGGATTTTATTTCGTTATGAAGGTGCAGAAGTATACGCAATGAAAATTATTTTAAGAATCATCTGCTAAACCACCGAATATTACGCCGATCACAATGCATATACAGTCGACGCTCGATATAACGAACCTCTATATAAGGAATTTTCTCTTTAACGAATTTTTTAGCCTGTCCCTACGAGTACGTTATACCGAGCGTCGACTGTACTTCTTTTTCACTCAAGTCAGCGTCGCAAGAGATGTACGAGGAGAAGGCAGCAGCCGAACAAAAAATACATTGCACTAGGTCGACCCACTCAGGCCGGGAATGCAATTCCCATCCCATTCACCGCTCTCTCCCGACTGCCATCTCTCATAATCCCCTCCGGCCCCCCCACACCCCCCCCCCCCCCCCACCCCCCCCCCCCCCCCCCCCCCCAACCCCCCCCCCCCCCCCCCCCCCCCCCCCCCGCCTACTCCATACCAGATATGCCTGATGATATCGGGCGACCAGGATGTACGGCATGGTGAAGAGCGTGGCGTACATGATCCCAGGGGTGGTCGAGAGCAGGATGACTCCCAGCTTCGTCCGCGTCACGGCCAGCACCACCATCCCGCACGTGTAGATCAACTGGCCCAACACGTAGACCCGTCTTGCTCTGCGAGAACATTCGGGGCAAAATACAGGCTGATGCATCCGAGCGATTGAGTCTGCGATGGAAAAGTCCCTGGAAAAAGTTGTCGCACGAATCTGGTGAAATTGGGAAACGAGAATGAAACCACGACGCCAATATTTTATCATAAAAAGATGTTTAGAGTAGCGAAACTTGTAACACGATAACCAAGAATCGGAACGTGACCAACACGGAACGCTCCCCAAATCTCGCACGTCTTCAGACTTCTCGAGAAGCCTGCAGAGGGAAACCGACCTCCTCACCCATATCGACGCACGAACCACTCGATGACGCAGGAATAGATGGAGCAGGAGAGAGAATAAAGCGCCATCCCGAAGCAGCCGAACCGGACACCTTTCTCGTACAGCTCCCTCTCCGGGCTGGACTCCGCCGCCTGAACGAGAAACGCCTTTAAACCTACTTTTTTTAAAAGTTATTTTATTTATTCATTTTTTATTTTAATTTTGTTATTTATCATTATCATTCATTATTTATTTTTATCATTTAGTACTATTTATTATTCATCATTTACTATTATTTATCATTTATCTTTAATTTTAATTTTTCCCAGTGACTCGTGGAAGCAGGACTCACCCCCGGCGCCCCGAGAAATACCGCCTCCCCGACGAAATCCGTGAAGTACAACGAGTAGCAGACGAGGGAACTCCACGAGAAGAAATTGACCAGGCATAGCACGACCAGAGCCCTCGGCATCCTGACGATGGAGCGGAGGTATTCCCCCAGCGATCCCACCTCTGGGTGGCCCGCCGGGCGGCCCACCGGCTGGCCCGCGGGGGGGGCCCCGGCGCGGAAGGGGTTCGTGGCGGCGCCGTCGATGGTGCCGTAATTGCGGAGACCGTCTTCGTCGTCCTCGAACCGGTGGTAATCCGGAACCTCGTCCGGTAACTGAGGCAAACCGTTCGGTATCGGTAAATTCCATGGGATTCCCAAAAAAGGAATAGTTAAACCTAATTCTTATGATATTTCTGAAGCCCCAAATAGGATTCCCTCAGGACTCGATCGAACTCGAAGCGTCCAATCTAAGGGGGCGTTGCACGCGCATTTCGATATTCAATCGCAATTATTCAATCAATCAATCAATCAATAATTCAATATTCGAATCCTTATTTTCTCCCAGCCCTAAAACCTACGGAGTAGAATTCTTGTGCCTCAATTTCGGGGCTTTTGCCAGGAAGAAAAAATAAAGTCTCCTGGGCTTCGTAGTGAAAACGGAAGAAAACGTCACGCGACACGCCCACTCTCACATGACACGTAGGGCGCATGGACGCAATCCGAATGCCTTTTGGAAGCCTCTTGGGTCGTTACGACTGGTTTAAATAATTAATTACGGCTCTCCTGCCGGAATAAATTATTCTCCTGTCTGAGATGTCTATGGGGCTCTCTACGGGATTCTTAAAGGATTCCATGAATTTTCCATTCGGACTTTATCGATCCTGCGGGAAAAGTATCGATCGGAGAATCTATCGATTCCTGCTGGAATCCAGCATGAAATTTTCCTCATGACGGATATAAACAAGTTGGGTAAGCCCAGTTCAGTAGTGGACCTCCTTTCAGCTAAGGAAACTCTAATTTTGTCACCTAATTGAACAAAATGCCATCTCTTTCCAGTCTTCGACCATCAAAAACCTCATTTGTATTTGGTAAACAGAGAAACGGTGCCCATGAAACGATGATGGATGGAGTGCTGTGCGTGGTTGAGTCCATCCGCCACGAAGGTAAGTAGGGAACTGACATCTCTGGTTGCTGACACGGCGCCGCGCTCAAAGCCTGGGTCGTACGCGCATGCGCATTGAGGTCCAGAACCCGAAGGGCGAACGGGTACGAGTGCCTTCCCCTCCGAGGCCAAATTTTAAATCCAAAATTTTCAATAAAAATGCCAATTTTGGTCCAAATTCACCACAAAACGAACTCAGCCTGTATCTTGTTCATATCTACCAGCTTGCCAATTTTCACATTGATCAGGCAAGTATTTTTTTAGTTATCGTCGGACAACCAAAGTGTGACACACGGACGGACAGAATGGGACCATAAGTGGTCTTTTTCCTTTCAGGAAAGGAGGCCCACTAAAAATGAATTATATGGACTACCCGTCCATGACAAGTTGAGCCGCGTCCTTCGCCGACTCCGCGAGATCACGGGAAGAAGTCGTCGGCGAGAGGCAGCAGACGTCCGAGTCCAGCCAGACCGAGGCCGAGGATTCCTTCGCAAACTGTCGCAGTGATAGGAAGGGGGGTGGGGTTGAGGGTTGGGGGGGGGGGGGGCATTCGCAGGGCGAGCGGCGAGGGCTTCCGGGTTCTTCCTTCACCGATAGGAAATTCTCCTGCTTTCTAACGAGCATGTTTATCGTCGAGGTAAGGCAGCGTCTTGCACGAAGAATTCTCTCGCGATGAGTTCCCACACCCTTTTACTACAAGCTTTTGTTTTCTGCCGCCTCGTGCTGGACGCGAACTGCCACTTGGCGGCAAATGTCCCTCGAGTCGAAACACCAGTGGCGCCAGTGCCTCATCGGGTGTGTGTGAACTCATCTGTGGTGTGTGGGAACTCATCGCGAAAGCGCCATCCCGCGTCCCTCGCCCGGGGGATACGGGTATATAAACCTTCAGATCTCTTAAGGAGATTTCGGGGCCTCTCTGCGCGATGGACTTTCCGTCGTTCTCTCTGTTCTCTCTCTCTCTCTCGGTCCCAGGTAGCCCCCGTCCTCTTTGAGATCATTTATTCATTTCCGTTGTCCAATGCCGATTCCCGTCTCTCCCCTCCAAATTGATTACTTCACCCTCGGCTAAATTCTTTCCTTCGTGTTTTGTGTTTGAGACGATTTCCTCGCACTTAAAAACAAAAAATTTTACAAACTTCCTTTGGAGGAAGTTCGTTGAGAAAACTTTTGCGCGGCTCGGAAACCTTTGGATGCCCGACGAGGCAATTAACAAGGAAGGAAATGGTTCGCCTTAATTTGTCAGGGAATTCCAATAAGAGTCTTGTCGGTCTGAAAGTTTCTGCCCCGAGATACGAGGGAATGCGATCGATGAAACAAAATTGATTTTCCAGCGTTGACCAAGGCATCAATTCTTGTAGGATCGACGGAATCGGGCTTCGATTTCGTGGGGGAGAAATGTCTTTTTCGCAAGTCGTCTAAAAATGGTTTGGTAGCTTTGGCAGCATTGCCGGTTTCACCTTCGTAGGAAGTTTTGCTTAGATTTATTCATTGAATGAGCTGGTTTGTTGCGATGAATGCATTCATATCGAATGACTGCTTTAATTAATAATAGAAAATTTCCTATCAGCTCCGTATTTAAATTTCGCCATTTTGAAATGGAGTAATTCTCGTGCCTGAAGCCCACCGGTCGGATTCGAGCCTGGGCCTGTGGAGCCCTTATCCACTGAGCCGCTTATATATAAATTAATTATATAAATGCACCAGAACCGATTGCTGACCCTTGAAATTACCAAAAAGGATGAAAGACTATGGGAAGGAACTTTCGGACTTCGATCGTACCTACGACCTCAGGGCTGAAACTTTTGGATCACTCCTCCTTCGTCCTAAAGGATTCACTGTAAGTAACGCGTCGGTCCCACGGGATCCGTTCTAGTGGATCCCATGGGACTGATGCGTGATTCCACCTGTTGGAGCCTCATAGATCTCGTGGAAGACCTATGGGACTCTCTACGGGATTCCTAAAGGATTCCATGAATTTCCTGTCGGGACGTTATAGGTCCTACGAGAAAAATATCGCTAGAATTCCAATTGATTCCTACTGGACTACGGTTGGACTTTTTCGTGACTAGAGAGTGATTCCTGTTAAAACCTAAAAGCTCACAGACGAAAAACGGCAAATTTTCTTGGAAAGTACAGGACTTCCTTCCAAACAAATGAAAGCATTTCTCCGACGCCATATCGAACCGAACTCTCAAACGCAAGGAAAGAGCCCCCCAACCCCCCCCCCACATCCCCCCTAACTCCCCCACCCCCCCAACCCCCCCATCCCCTCACCTGTCCGAGCTGCTCCCTGGACTTCCTCGCGAGCACCCTTAGCGGGATCTCGTGGAAGCTGGTGATGGTGGCGACGAGGCAGACCAAGAAGACGAAGAGGACGAGGGTGAAGACGGCGCGGAGGTGACCGTTGAACCAGACGCCGACGGGGGTGCTCGCCCAGTCCACCCCACCGAGGAGGTAACCGAGGGACCCGCCCAGCCCCGCCATGATGGTGAAGGTGCTCAGGCCCCGAGCGTGGTCCTCTGTCGGGAGACACATCGAGTCGGACGCGTTCAGAGGGAGGGCTTGAGGGACTTAAAGGGCTTGGAGGATTTGGAGGACTTGCCTGGTTGGGTGACGTCGAGGAGGTAGGTCCTGGACGGGCTCTGACACGCGTCCGCGTCGAAGTCCAGGAGGACCGTGCCGAGAGCCGTGAAGAAAATTCCCCACGGATGACGACTCGCCCCGGCGGAGTCATCCGCCGGCAAGTCTTCCCCCGTCGAGTCTTCTCCCGTCGCGTTCCCGACGAGCGAGGAATCCGTGCCGTTCGCCCCGGCCCGACTCGGGTAGAGGTCTCCGAGAAGGATGCCCAGGTCCTTCCCGTTCGGCACCAGGATCAGCCCTTTTTTCATCCGTCCGATGTAAAAAATTTATTCATGTTGCTCCGTCTCTCTCGCTAAGGCAGCTAATACCGCTGATTCCAGGAATTCCTCTTATTCACCACAAAAAGCTTTTTCTCTTGGAATGTTATTTATTTATTTTCCTCCAAAGCACTCTGAAGTATAATGGAAATTCTGACAACCTCGGACCGTTTTGGGAACGGCTTCCCTCTAATCGGGACGAGAGTGCTCAACCCCCCCGGTCCCGGATGGAACGCAGAGACGGGAAATGTACCGATTTCCGCCTTTCCTCCTTCGATCCGACTTGATTAAAGGGAAACTAAGCTGCTTTCATAAGCGCTCGTGTCGATTATTCTCATTCCCATAAATGGCAACAGTCGGATCAGCTTAACGTAAGTCGCGCTTAATAAGCTTAAGGTAATCTTCGTGCTCCATTTTCTCCGTGCCCCGAATTTCTCGAGAGAATTGCGATGAGGCCTTCTGGAGGCCTTCTCTCACGGGGGAGAAAGAAATTGGAGGGTAGACCTCGCATTTCCATTTTTTTTTCTCTCTCTCAAATTCCTCGAGGGAAAATTACGGAGAGAAGACATTTATGAATGAAATCGTTCTTTCGACCCCGAAAATTCTCATCGCCTCTCCTCTCCGGCATTTTTTCTTCCTTCTCGGCCGGCTCTCTTTCTCGCTCGAGAATCGACTTGGATCGGTGCAGTTTTCCCGGTCATTACGACCCGTTGATTGCTCCGCGTATACTAACAAGATGTAACGCTGAATCTCGTTTAATGCCTTCGGGAAACGAAATACCCCATCGCTCGTTAACACGACTCATCTTACAGACTCAAAATTTTTTCTAAACCTGGCTAGACCCTGACGCAAATACTCACCTCACCCCCACCCCCCCTTATCCCCGGTACGGCTCTGCCCCCCACCCCTCAACCCCCTCCAACCCTCACCCCCCTCTCTCACCGAGAACGATCCCTGCAGACAGGATGAGCACGAAGGGCCTCCTCCTCCCCATCCCCCACGAGCACCTGTCGGACATGGAACCCAGCAGCGGCGTGAGGAAGAATCCGAGCAGAGGACTCAGGCACCAGACGAGGGTGACCGCGGCGTGGCCCAGCCCGATCTCGAGGAGCGTGGGCGACACGAACGCCGTCTCGGCCGCGTAGCAGAATTCGATTCCCATCACGGCCGCCGAGATGCGGATCAGCTCCCAGCGGGTCTTCCTCCTGCGAACGGGGAATTCGTTTCGGGTGACCTCGTTTCGTCAACCGAGCGACGCGGTCGAAGCGTCGGAAACCTCCGGAAGTCGGAAACACACCTGAAAATGTCGGAAAAGTCGTCCTCGTCCCCGGCAGCGAATCTTTTGCTCGCCGAATCCTTGAAGCCGTGCAGGTTCCGCTCCGCCAGTTCCAGCCGTTCCTTCCAGTCGCCGTCCCGCCATTTCTCGCGGACGTTCTCGACGGCGTATCGGCTCAGGTTCTGCAACATCTCTCGGCTAAACTTCTACAAAAAATTACAAATGCTTGGGGATTATTGGCTATTGGCCATTGAGTATTGATTATTGACCATCTGTCATTGGTCATTGGCCATTGAGTATTGATTATTGACCATCGGTCATTGGTCATTGAGTATTGATTATTGACCATCTGTCATTGGTCATTGGCCATTGAGTATTGATTATTGACCATCTGTCATTGGTCATTGGCCATTGAGTATTGATTATTGACCATCTGTCATTGGTCATTGGCCATTGAGTATTGATTATTGACCATCTGTCATTGGTCATTGGTCATTGAGTATTGGCTATTGACCATCTGTCATTGGCCATTGAGTATTGATTATTGACCATCTGTCATTGGTCATTGGTCATTGAGTATTGGCTATTGACCATCTGTCATTGGTCATGCCATTGGTCGCATCGTCAGTCATCGAACACGGATGACGACTCGACCCGACCGCACCGAGTCAAAAGAGCAGAGGCAAAAGAGATAAAGAAAACGGTAATCCCCTCGGAGAGAAGCCCCTAAAGAGGGAATCGATCGCTGGTGGAAGAGGAAGAGCGAACAACACGGACGAAGGCATCATCCTTTGGGAGGAGGGGGAGGGGGGGAGGGGAGGAGGTGTCCCGAGACGCCGATCTCCTTTATCGATGGCCTTTGGTGAGGAGTTTAATCAATCTCCTGTCACCTCTCGTGACGTTCCGGCTAAATGAAATCCTCGGGGGAAAACTTACGAATGAGTCTTCTCACATTGACGTGTTTTCCCTTCCGCTGAAATTTATCTGAATTTTTTTTTTTTAGCAGAAGAGAGAGGATCAACAGGAAAAGGCGTTTCGTTATCGGCATCGTTAGCTTCGACAAATTCTGAAATAATTTACAGATCCTTAATTATTTTTAAGTACATTAAATTATGGAATATTATTTTTAAATATTATCTTTAAATATTATTTTTAAATATCCACGCTTTCGATTTTCTGCTTGCTTTAATGGAATAATGGAATTTAATGGTTTTTGTTGCATCACTTCGTTTAATTATTTTTCACGGCTCCAAACTAAGAAAACTCGAAAATACCCTCCTCTAATTGAGTCGATCCAATGAAAAATTTTTGGCGCAGTAAGCACGAAATTCATAATTTAAAAAATGCCTGCAAAAAGGTGTGAAAGTGTGCAAAATAAGTGCGGGAAAAAAATTTGAGACTGCAAAAACGCCGACCGCCAAAACCAGGGAAAATGTGCAAATCTCACCTTCACTCCGATGACACGCCGCGACGGAAGCTCTCGACGAGGCCTTCTAGATCTGAAAGGCGCAGAGACGCAAGTAAAGGCCTCCTCGTGCAACTAAAGGCCCCCCGCAACTAAAGGCCCCTCGCAGGGGCTCGGAGGCTCGGTCTGGCTCCTCCCCCTAATTCGTCCCTTCCCTCCCCGATCACTCCATCAAGCTACAATAACACCTCCAAACAATTTCTCTCAGGCCGATAGAGCGAGAGAGAGAGTGAGAAAGAGAGAGGAGAAAGCGAGAGAGAGAGAGATAAATGAGATTCGGTGATGAGACACCGAAGATCCACTCCATCGTGCATTTTCCTGGTAAGGAGATGGACCCCGAGGAGAGGTCCCTTTCAAGGACCTTTCAAGGACCTCTCAAGCACTCTCTCATATAGAGTCCTGGGGAAAAAAGCGAACGCGAATTGTAAAAAAAAAGGCAAAAAAAGCAAGACGAAAACGAAAAGCGCAGTCGAACGGAAAAAAAGCAACGTCTCTCGATCCGCAAATTTCGCAAACCGATCGCGCCGACATCGAGTCCCGAGCGCGATCGTGCGCGATCGGCCACTGAATGCAATAGACCCACCCCATGCAATATTGAAGCGGCGGTGGACTGAAAACGAAATTGGAGATTCTTCGGAAGCGTCTGGGAGGGAAAGAGAGGTTAACGAGGAGGAATTTCACCGCATTTAACATCATTAAGGGAATCGATCCGAGAGGGAGATGAAATTGTTTTACTGCGAACAGAATTGGTGGAGCGATGTCGTGGGTGTGCTCCCGCGAAATGGCCATCTTCGTGAAGGCGGTTCTCATTTTATGCGAACGCCCAACGTCAAAACGGGGGAAATTTTCGCCATCGGAGGTCCTTTACACTCCCTCAAAGAAGATCCTGGAGAAAAGAGAGCATTTCCATCTTCCCGCCGTTTCTGACAAGCCGGACGGGGAAACCCAAGGGGAAAAAGGAGGCTCTTGCGAATAAGCGCAGCCTGCACGGCGGGCCGCCCTGCCCCCCACCCGGGTCCAGCGGGACGGCGCAAGTTTCAGGGGTTAAACCCGCCTCGTTCCCGTTCGAGCGACGTGAAATCGTCCGCCGATTTCATGCGCTCGTCTCTCGTCTGCTGTCTTCATCTGCGATGAGATGAGGTCACGGGTCGCGTAATCTAATGCTATTTCGGACACACTAAATACATTTTTTTGTCGGGAGAAAAATAAATATCCCCTTCTGTTAAGATGTGGAAATTAGATTCTGAGAGATTGAAATCTCAACCAAAAAGATCAACACTTCCAACCGACCAGATCGGACTCCAGTTTTTTTTTTTCATTTCCTTGATCAAGTCCTTAAGGTTCATTCGTTGAGTTTCCCCGACCTCTCCATCACGGATGTCTCTGAAAAGCCTTGGAATTAAGTTACGAGTTTCTCGATGGAAAGAACCAAGAGCGGGAATCTCTGGGTAAGGAGAGACGAAGCGGAAATGGGAGCGAAGTCGTTAGCATCCGCGGGCATCCCAGAGGGTTTCAATTAAGAGTTCACTTTTCGCAGGGGGAAATTTGATTAAATGTCCGCACTTCGTCCCTGAGGGAGATATTGTGCATCGCAACCCGTTCTCGACCGCTTTCGGTGATGTTCTGTCGACCGTCGCGTGGGAACTCTTTTGCCCCTCGCGGCCGCCTCATCCGATGGAAAATCCTCCGGTCGCAGGCATTTGGTGCAGGGGCCGTTTGGGTCGGGAGGATGTGGAAGCGGATGAGATCGGTGGCGTCTCTCGTCCGAGTAAGGATTCTTCCGTTTTCTCATTCCTGAAACGTTCTGGTGCAGCCGATTTTTCCCTGTGAACTAGAGGTACTTGAGTGCGAATTTTTTTCTCAGCAAATCTCTGTGTCCTCTCAGCTTACCTGGTGCTTCGTCTCTCTCGACCATCTCACATCTAATGATATTCATGGGGCCTTCCCACCCTCTTCTGCGCACCATTCGCCTACGCACCACACGCATCACACGCCTACCATCTGCAAGGAGGACAGAATTTCGCTCTCTACTTGTCGGCAGCCTCCGAGGGAAGTCAGCGTGCGTCGAGCCTTGCGCTCACAGGATGGGAGTACCAGTGGCGGCTGATATTCAGCAGTAGTGGATCGTGAATGGAGGCAGGGTAGGCCCTGGCCTACCCTATCTCCATTAAGAATACACTATCCTGAATATCACGCGCCGCCCACGCCTAGTACATGTCCTTTGACGATCCTTTGCAAATCCTTCATCTAGCAGTATCGTCACGCAATCTGCCAGAATGGAATAACCAACAAATGAACGAGTGGCTCCAAGAGAGATTCATTTTGAGAATGAAACGAACAGAAATAGAATGCATGCATATGTTCGCACATTTTCGTCTGAAGAGCAGGGTGATCGCGAATCATCCGGTGACTACCCACACGGCACAGAGACACCCCCGGATGTCCCCCACTCGACGAGTCGTCCCAAGGTCCTCATGGAACATCTAAGGGACATCTTTTTCTTTTTTGAAGACATTCCCTTCGAAACTGCGGAGATCCCCGGGACGCCCCCCGCGCTTCGTGGGACCCACCCTCAACCTGTGCGCGGAGGAGACGAATCCCAAGTTCATAACTTCGCCGGGAGATGTCTCCCATGTCTCCTATCTCAGACCCTATCCAGCACTTTTATTTGCTGTGCTCGATTTGTACAGAGGAGAAGAAATGATTTTCGTGCCGGGCATCAGGAAAACTGGCACTAAGGAAAGGGAGAAAATTGAGATCTTCATTTTAATTCATTCCCTATTTTATTTTGTTCTTATAAATAAGGCTTCTTTGGGTACAACTATCTTGGTTGGAGATATGAGCCCGTGATACGTTTTAGAAAAAAAAGTCTACATTTATTGTCCTTGAAATTGAGGGATTTCTTGCGAAGACCAGCTAAATTTTATCTCATGGAGGAATCTTGATGAAAGGAAAATATCACTTCCAGAATGCAATGATGAACATGGAATCTATCAAGATTCAGTTGAGAGGGAGGGGAATATTTAAAAAAATTGACTGCAGACTGCCACTGTTGCTAGATCAAAAAATAAAAGCATAAAGTCATGGTCAAGGTTGTACTTTTCATCAGACAAGAAAATTTGAAGGAATTCAGTCATGGGAAGTAGATTAAATATTCCATTTATTCATATCTCCACATTGTGGGAAAGCACAGTAGAAGATAAATCCAACACAGGGGATATTGTTTGTAAATCACATTAGAAGACAAGGAAAAAAGTAGGCCACAAGAAAAGAAATAAAACAGAAGGGGAAAAATTTCTGACATATTGCACAAGCCATTAACCTCAGACATTTTCCAAGGATATCAATGTTCTTTCTCTGCAATGATACCTGACAGAGCACCATCATCATATTTCATTGTGTTCATCATCTCGTACTAGAAGCAGGCATAAAAAAATTGGAGGAAACAAAAAAAAAAAGTATATTCAATTAGATGCAGGCCACCATAATGGTCACCATAAGAAAAGGAGACAGTTTTGAAAGCCTCCCAAAGTAAAATACTATTCTTGATATGAAATATCAGGTTCTGGCATAAAAATTGGATTGTGCTGCTTGCATAAGTGCATAAACATTCTCGCAGTTTTTCCTGAAAGCACGCTCACTTCATGACGTGCAATATTTCAATGACATTTTCTAAATACCTTTAGATTCTACAGAAAAATAAGAAAGAAATGCTAAGCTGAGTATGGCAACAGAAATACAAACAGCAATCATCACAGCAGAGAACACAGTTCAACTTCATCAAGGCTCTAAGCACAAAAAGAAGCACAAGTGATATAAGATGAAGGGTAGCGAGTATGGGCTTCATCAACAAATACTTCCTACTACTCCTGAGTGAGTGATAGTCAATCTGAGCTTCTTTTTTTGGATGCTTTATATTGGATGATGACAGTATTTAAAGCCTTAGTAGGCCACAAATGTGCATCACTTAGCATGATGCTCAAATTCCATCAAATGTGCAAGAAAAATTACATGACTGAAAATAAGCAAGGTTACTAATAAGCAGTGAACAGAATCAAGTAAGGACTTAGAAAAGCCATTAAAAAATATGAAAACTAGATGACTATTAAAATTTCACTTTGGAGCTGTCCTTGACAGTCAGGGTAACCAGTATTTTCACAGGAAGTAAAACACTACTGCTTCTGAAAAATGTATACAATGAACACGAACATTCTTATTATGTGCACAAAAACGCACAATGTTATAATCCTGTTCTTTTCCCATGACATGCTTCAAAAACAAGGAAGAGCAGGAGAGAGCAAAATAAAATATCACAAATGGAAGTTCATTAGACCTTCAGATATGGAGATCACAATTCAAAAAAGTCCTCCTCCTCCTTCCTCTGTAATTTCTTTGAAGAAGCAGAAGAGTTTCGTTTGACTACTGTCCATGGGAGCACTCTAGTGTCATTGGGATTTACATTGTCACTGAGGTGATGATTCACTGAATAATACCGATTGGAAGTTGATCGCATGAAAAGAACATCCTCTTCTGGGCTCACAAACCTGAAATGAAGATGGATATATACGTTCATATACATTCTCATTTATGGTGTAGATCACTCATTATGAAGAAGGGCTAACAACTATCACACCAGTTTTACTTACGGGCTGTCTGAAGTGAGACGGGACATTCGGCTCCGGGCCAGTGCAATGGTGGAATCAATTTCCTGAAGTAAGGAATCAGGAGACTTCTCTGACTTGTCATACACAGATGAAGAACCTTGTGGACTGCAGGATCCATTCACAGAAGGCACACCATTAACCACAGTCCCAGATTGCAAGTCTGACACCTGTTTGTCATCGATGGGAAGTGGGTCAAATGTATTTCCATATGTCACCGGGATGTTCAGGAATGTGCGCAGATGGAAACCCTCATTGGACCACAAGTTGTTTGTTCGTTTCAGTTCCTCAATCTGAAACAGTTTAAAATCAACAAATACAAATTTCACTGCAAAGTTTACAAGCCTATCAAATGAGCATATTTCAACCTCAGGGAACCATGCCTATACCTGAAAGTCTCTATAATCTCAGTCCCTGAATGGGCTGTGCCTAATCCCAAGTGAATCGCTCTCTTGAAGCAAGCTGGAATGAGTGCATTTCTTTCAACCTTCTCCACTCCTGTTTTAAGCACAATTAGGTTATGGGAGGAAGGAAGGAGGCCGAGGAAGCGACGAAATTTAGGGGCAAGAAATGAATCATTCGGTCCGTTATTACCCCCAGAGAAGTCTACGACTGCCGCTTGGAGCACTGGCTTCTCTGCTTCAAGGATTTTTCCCGACTAATGCATCATTTGAACCATGGGCTCTTTGAGTAATTAGATTTGTGACATCTTGAATTCCAGTGCTAAAAAATGGGTTCCTTACCGAGACACCGTACTTGAGGGCGATACCGGGAAGCGTATCATTTGGCGATATTTCGTGACGGATGGTAGAATCAGATTTCCAGCACGATCGAGAAGTGCTACCATATTTCTTATGTTTCACACCTCCAATAAATGTCCTCTCTGAATCACTGGCTGCCGCCATGACTAACGGAACGATGTGAGCAGTGCTGTCAGATACTCTTGGTTAGGAATTCAAGTTACTGGTTACAAATTTTCTTTCAGACCGGAACCCTACAAGACTATAGGTAGACATTAAACTAATTAACCAGCGGTTTTTAATATAGGGAAATATACCGAGAAGAAAAAAATTTTTGATCATACATCTTTGCTGTCGGCAGCCAAGGATTAGGGCAGTAGGAAAGATGGCCGCCGACTCGGGCACGGGCAAGCAGAAAGTGGACCTGGGACTTCTGGAGGAGGACGACGAATTTGAGGAATTTCCCGCTGAAGGTTCGCATTTCATGAGCAGTGCATGAAATGGAATATCAAGTTAAGTGCTAATGTCAAATGTAATTCGTTGCCTCGCCAGATTGGACGGAGAAGGATGAGGACGAGGAGGACCTTAATGTCTGGGAGGATAATTGGGATGATGACAACGTTGAAGATGATTTCAGTCAACAGCTGAAGTAAGTTTATAATATTTAGGTCCGATGCTGAAGAGAACCTGTTCTTTTATTGTTAGGCCAGTCTCGTGATAGCTTAGTTCTAGGTTTAAGTCGACATGCATGGCGTATCCAAGGCCAAGTCCAGGGTTCCCAATTATGTGAGCGATGGAAGCAACTGCTATGACTCATTGGCTTGCAAGAACCGCATCGCCCGTTGCTCCGCCTTCAGTCTCTTAAGTGCCAAAAGCCACCATAGTCGACAGTTAAGTTATTGGAAGTGTTGAGAGTTTCATTCACAGGCTATTAAGTTTTTATACATGTGGTGTTGGGAAGCATGAAAACAGTGTGAGTAGAGCAAATGAGTCATGAGAAGCCTTCACCCAGACATGCAGTATGATACTAATGCCCTTCCATTAGGAATGGTATTGGATTGAGGGCTAGACCACTATCCTGGAGAGAGAGCAGCTTTACTTTGGGTCCACATATATAAGTATTTGCTTAGAAGTCCATGCCAGAAACCAGTGAGAATGGCTTGATTACGAAGATTTGGATTTGGATTATGGTAAAAAAAAAAAAGGGAATTATGAAAAAGCAGGTTAAGCAATATAAAAAGAATAGTGTTACTTTAGCACTTTCCAGATGATTGCATGACCCAACATGCCATAGCAGACTATGGTTTTTCACCTATGTTATGTATATTCCTAAAATTCATCTATATACTCTACCTCATGCTTGTAGAGACATGGGGCTTATAGAGCATGCTGTTTATTTCTTGCTGGATTCTAGTAGGCCTAATTGGAATGGTTGTGCTATGCCTAATTCCTGAAATAGTTTAAATTAGGACTTGCCAAACAGCTGATATCTCGTCCTGGCCTGCCTGGGTTAGTTTATTTTTGAGATGACAACCTTTTTTGGTCAGAGTTATTCTTATGTTTCTGATTGGACAGGGAAAGTTAGAGAATAAAGCTTGACAAAGAAAGTGGAAGTCACACAAGATACCTAATAGCCTTATAAAACTACATGACTTCTTGGTATGGTCACCATTACATATTGTGGTAGATCCCATGAAATTGTCATTTCAATGAAGGACCTTTTAACATACTCCAATGAGTCATCAAAAGCCAGTCCTGGAAGAATGGCTAGCAAAAAATGCCCTAATTTCACTATTGCTGACTTTTGGCCATGGGGCTTCCTCAAAGCACAGGCCTACCAGAACATATCCATAACACTCTTAGAGACATAGGATGCCATATGACAAGAAGTCCACCTTATACTGTAAAAGGTGCATTGCAATGCTCTTAAAAATTATATTCCATGTTTGGAATCATTTCTGAATCTGACTCTCTTACTTTTATGCATTGTTGCCATCTTCCATGCATTTCATTTAACCTGTTCCTCAAGTTTTAGCATCATGTGCCAATGAGGTGTGAATGCAACTTTTGTCAAACGCTGTGGAAAGGGACATGAAATCACTTTGAATAGTAAGGGTTTATTGCCTTGCATCTAGGCCTTAGTCAACTACTTGACTCTTCTGATTCTGCAGTATTAAATCAGAGACATTTGAAATAATGTCAATGTTACAGTTGTCTGGACTTTTTTCACAGCCACCTGTCCTTCACAGAGAGGCACTCAGCCAATTATGTAAGAATCATGATATATGGTTCATGTAAGGATCAATTTATTTCTGTTATATATGCTCTCATTTCAAAATTCATGTTCATTTCCTTTTTGTTCAGGTCGTCAAATGGGAGGGAGGCGGGAGATTAGGTGTGAAAAGAAAAAAGAAAACAAGTTTAGGACAAAGTAGTTGTGTGAGTTCAAAGTATTATCTCAAGGTGTGTTCAAGGTTCATATTACACTTTTCTTCATGTAATCCTACTTTTCACTTGACATATGTATTTAAATTTATTATTAATTCTTTATGTTGCATTTTCTTCACCCTTATTGGAATGGAAGAGAATGCTAGAGTGTCTTTTAACAAACTATGCAAGGGCAGCATCACTTTATTCTTTTCCTATCCAGAAGTAATTAAGCTCATTCATTGGTTGACTCTTCCCTTGTTTAGAAATATGATCAAATCAGATGAAAACTGACTACTTACTAACCGTCATCTCACCTTGCTATGAGAGAAATATCTCTTTTTATGTGCCATGAGGATATTCATTTGTTTTTGTGAGAGCACCTATTTCCCATACAGCAAGTAATAACCTTCATGGGCTTAACACATTGACTAACAGGGTCTGTGACATGTTATGGCTCTGTTAGCCACATGTGGATGACATGGCAGTCAATGTGTGAAAGAAAGCAAGGCTGATTGCAGTTTGTGCTCATTTTAATCAATTTATCTCAATGACAAAGTTACAGGCTTAGAGTTATAGGCTAATTGGTTGGGCGTAGGTTAGACCTTTCTTTCATGACTAGGCTACAAAAGGACTTACATGTTGTCAAATGTTTGGACTGATACTAATCCTTATTTTGCTTTTCCAGGGAGGAGTTGGAGAAGAAAGGCTTTAAAATGGAGCACTGATCAGCTTCCGGTTCCCAACATATTGTGATCTCACCCTGATACTTTTTGTGAAGTGGAGCAATGTGTTGTCCTGCTGTGAGATGGTGCTTTCCTCAGGCATGATCCATCTTTGCCATTTTTTAATGAAAGTCTCATCTCCTTGATTGGGTTTTGATTTTTTATTATCTAGATAATAGTGTGGGTTGTTAGTTGTGGAAGAGAAATCCAAACCTGCTGCTTGCAAAAGATTTAGCATATTTATGCTAAATGCTTTACTACCTGTATTTGCAATTTAAATTTTTTACATTTAATAGTTTTGGAGTGAGCATCTGCTTATAAAAAAAATAAGTTACCTTTCAGGATTACTTTGTAGGTATCTACACCTACAATACTCATACTGCATTTTAAACTTTTGATATATGCCCTCTTATAATCATTAATAGAATATTTTGAAAATTCCAAGTTCAGTGCCATTTTACTTAAGTTCTATGTTCAGAAATAGTTGAGCTCAAACTGTGATAACAGAAAGATTCACAGAATTACGAGAAATTTCTCTGCTTTTTGACCCTTAGAAGTATTTGCATTGCAGAGAGCTGGTCCTTTAGATTACAATAACAACCAAGCTGGTAAGAATCGAAAACATGTGGTCTCATCCCTTTCTTTACCTGTCATACTAAGAGCAAGCAGTAAGAATTGTGTAGAAACGCATGTTACCTCAATTCGAGGCATTCTTGATCTACATTTCACCTGGTCAGATCAAGGACAAAGCAAGTAAGCCATGCAAAACAACTGCACATCTAGTCTATTGATGATGGAATGTGATTTTCTGCAATCTGAAGGGACAAGCCGACCATCCACCCTGCACTAAATTCGTGTAGCTGTGGCACCAAAGAAACAGGGGACATACCAAACCAACTACACGGTGTTAAAAAAATAAAACTGCCCAATTGCTTTTTGTAGAAATGATGGTAACTTTTATCCGATCGGTCCAAATAAAATGTAGAAGGAGGTTATTGCCAAATTTGAAGGAAATTGAGGCAATGTGTCATGTACTACACCGTTTCAAACTTGAGGGATGAGAAAAAGCGCCGGACATCCGGAGCTAAGCGTCATCGATGGAGCAATTCGGGAATGGCGACAGCGGCTGCATGCATGCCATTTTGAGCATGGGCTGCTACCGAAGGTATGAATTTATTTTGAATTCGGCAGGAACCTTCCATTATCTATCCACATTCAGTGTTTAATGAATTGGGCTGATCAGATGAAGCTTACTATCTTCAAAATAAAAACAAAACAAAAAAAGTTAAATTGTTATACGTACAAACACCAGATATGGATGTCCTTAGATTTGGGCAAAAATTTCGTTATCAAAATAGGTGTCAAAGGAGGAGCACCACGCCCTCTGCCCCCTTTTGGCTCTTCGGCATGGCACGCACAGACTTTCGTTCCCTTCACTGACAGTCGAACGCATAATCGGGCTTGTACATAGACTTTTTCGCCTATCAAGTTTGAACTAGCATTGAACGTGATACGAAGCGGGAGTTTTCTTATAATTATGCACATGCCTTTTTGCCTCTTTCCGCATGCAGTGTTTAAGACAAATTGAGTCGATCCAATAACATTTACTATCATTAGCAAAAATGATTTGGTAACTTTTCTTTTAACACCGTGTAGATTAATGGGTGTAAAACTCAAATCGGTCGGCGAGCCGCACCCATACTTTTTCACCGAAATTCGCTGTTCAGTCAGTTCGAATTTAAGTTTTGCCCATCGATGACAGTTGTCAGCATGTACCCGCTTTTAAATCTGTGAACGTATGACAATTTGTTAGAAACAAGCCCCAGACGTGTGAACAATATTCGGTTTATCTTCAGGAAAATATTTGCCATGGCTCTGGTAAGAAAAATGGAAATTTCGCAGTCGCACGAGGCAACAGAACGCACCCACCCACGCGACACTCATTGCACCTCTGGTGACTCGCGAAACCATCGTGCATGCATGGATTCCCACGCAGCCTCGACGGCAGCAGCCCCGCAGCCGCGACTGCAAAGGCGGCAGCAGCTGTGCCGTCCGACCTCGCGCGCCTGTCTTGTCTTTCGTGGCTCACCGCTCACGCTGCTCGGAGGCATGCGGGCAAATGAAGCCTCCGTGACTGCCGCTGCTCGTCGACGATCCATTCGAATACCGGCAGCCTGTGTCAACTGGGGGACGCCATCGCCTAATATACAAAATTGGATGGGTGAGGGAGCCTTCTTCGAGGTTAGGCTCGCGCGTGGAAGGTACCGAGAGTCCATCCAGGAGCAAATTTCAAGAACAGACGGTGGGCCTGATAAATCACCAGCGCGTGCCGGATCCGGCTCGCGGGCCGTATGTTTCACACCCATGGTACAGATGATGGCCATTTTGAGAAGAGGAAGAAGCGGGAAGAAGTCCCTTCAGATCGCGGCATCGTTATTCCCCCCCGGGGAATTCGCGTCCAGACCAAGGGCTGAGATAAGAATCAGTCGGTTGCCTCTCTGTGTCTCCCTTTGTTATCAGTCGACACACGGTCCTCTGCGTAAGAAAAGGCTTCTCTCTTTCCCATGCCGTCCGAGCACGGCCATCGTCTCGTCGCATTCCGAATCGATCGAAAACAAGTACCAAAATCGGGAAAATCCTCGGGGCAACCGTCTCGGTCTCGGCCCCCCAAGCGAAAGAAATCCGCCCGCAGCATGGAGCGAGCAATAAAGCCAAGCCCGTCCCCTCCAAGAGTCTCTTCGAGAGACGACATGGATCATGCCGGCATTCCTCCACGTCCGGGCTGGTAACTTTTACACCGGTATTTTCATATCCCAAAGACTGTGACGTCAGAGAAGAACGAGAGAGAAGCCGGAAAATATTATTTTCATCTCTCTCTCCATGCCTCTCGTGTCGATTAAATGGAAGCTAATCCGGTTTCATAATAGGGTTCTTCGAATGTAATGCCCTTTAATGTCCTTCAGGGGGGGGGGGGGGGGGGGGGGCAATGTCGCATTCAGTGCAAAAACAAATTACCTTCGTTGTCTCCCGGAACGGAAATTAAGTTTTGGAAAAATGTTGCGCCATGAGAGCCTATTACCACTGCACAAATCACTTTTAATTTCCGAGAATCCTAATGCCGATCGCAATCTGAACCGAGAAAGTACGCATGCCGCACCATTTCTCTCCCCTACACGGCCGTTCCATCAGCAAAGCAACCAGCGTCTATCTCTTTTCACGGTCATCTCACGAAATGGGACCGACCTCCCCCTCCCCCTCCCCCTCCCCTTCCCTTCCCTGAGCTGCATGAACAATCCGAAGAGCCCCGTTCACGATGGACTCGAGGGCCCTCGGTGACGGGCGACAGGGACCGTTACGTCAGCTCGAGGTCATCGTGTCACCGGTGGCCACGAGATGCACCGACCGGGACATTACCGTCAGTCAGACATCTTTCCGCCCATCTCTTCGTCGCAACGGTGAGTCCATCTCACTTCGTCGGAAGGCCGTCGCGTTTCGGACGTTTCAAATAAGCAGATCCTATTCTATTGCATATTTTATTCCTCGACCCGTTGCTTTACCGTTCTTTACCGTTCCCGACATCGAAAAGTCGGCCATTAACTTGGAAATTTATTTTACCATTTTACTCGTTCGTGGAAATATGCACGCCGACCGTCGTCATTCCTTCGCTCATCCTCGCTCATCCTCGCTCATCCTCGCTATCGCACCCCAAGCAGGAAGGATGCCGCGAGTCCCCCGCCTCCCCGATGCTTAAAATCACATCGCACAGAAGCGGAAAGCCGAGCACCCCGCAGGAAAAAGCGCCAGACGAGAGCATGAAACCATGGGCACGGTCACAATCATAATCCTCCTTCACGTTCTTCACTTCTCTCTGGCCGAGGTAAGTTCACACGCTCCAAGATTCAAATGGAATCGAAGCATTCGGGTGTCAGGAAGAAATCACACATACGAGTCCAGTGAAAACTGATGTCATCGCAATAGAAATTGTTTCTCTTTTCCAAATCGCCTTCGTTTTTTTATTCATTTTTTTTTAATCGTTAATTTCCGATTACTGTATGCAGCCAGAAATTCCTCGACCTCCATTGCACAAAAAAGTAGTTTTCTTATCTTCCCTTCACTCCAAAGCTGTCATGAAGTATGGCACAATTATGCCTATTTTATTTATTTATTTAAACATTACAATGCAACTGATTTAAACATTTGAGGCTGAGTTTTGTAGCGATCCCTGCCCCTTTTTTTTTGTCGAGTTCATGGGTCACATCACGACAAGAAAGCCGTATGGAGTTTAATGGGGTAAAAGGGGTAATTTATTGCCTGCTTGAGTTACCTTGCCTTTCAGGAACGTAAACTCTCTGAAACCATTTTGCAACGATCAGACCATTGCATCATCTTCAAGTTCTCATTTCTTCGACTGGGAAGACATTTTAAAACGATTTTGCATGCGGAATATGCGACCATGCAAAAATTGGTATCGACTCGTGCAGCTATTAGAGAGGGTCATTGGGGACTTTGAAATGATCGGAGGAACAATTTCAATAAATCAATTGTTTCACATCGTGCCTTTGCCGCGGCAGATTTCGATCGGAGACCACGCATCAAGAATTCAGTTCAATCCGCCGATTAAACTGAGGGCGACCGTGCAAATCCGACCATCCCGTTCTTGCCCTGCTATTCCAGATTTCGCCAAAATATCTTCCAATTACCAATAAGAATGATGAAACATTCAAAGGAATCACATATAATCGTGAGTGCAAATGGTAAATGAATCTAGCGTACATCCGCCAACAGGAAGATGGAGAGGGCGAGGCGGAGGGAAGGCAGTTCCAGACGGACCGAATCTTCAGCCCCATCAACGTCTTCTGGGGCGCCCTTCAGTACTTCTTGTTTTGTAAGTGTTTTCCAAAAAAAAGCTTCTCAAAAAAGACAATCCGTTATTAGTAATATTTAAAAAAAAATAAGAAGCAGGACAAGTCGAGTCCAAAAGTGGGACTCCTTTCGATGACTTATTAGGGGACGGGATCGTACGACGTGCAGCACTGCCGGATGCGGGATTGCACGAGTTTGTCTAGCAACCATTTCGTCAGTGCAGGGACTTGATTATTGCTGAAACTAACTCATCCGCTGTCTTGTCTATACAGTCGTCAAAGACGACGACCGAAGCGTATGGCAGAGACCGAGAGGACGAGGACGCGACTATAAATGAGAAGCTCACTAAAAAATTATTCTAATTCATTCCTTGTTCCCCCCGTCAGTTCTGCCCGGTGGGGCGACCGCCACGCTGGGCTACGCCTGGCCCTGGTACCTGTACGCAAGGGCGGGGAATAATCACTATCATCCGGGGATGATCTTCGACCGCGACTTCTCCGATTTCAACAAATGGTTCTTCAAGAACAAGGTCTTCCTCAAGACGTTCAAGTATTGGAACATGGATGGGTACCTGGACACGTTCTTCGAGGAACAGAGGAACGCACTGAGGTTTTCCTTCGAGCAGCAGAAACTCCCAACCAAGATCAAAGACAAGGAAAAAAAGAAACCGGAAATTAAAAAGGACGCTTACAACAATGTCGACAATATGAAAATGATGTACAGAGTGATGGACGTCATGATGAAAAATATCGCGGAGGAACGCCCGGAGATGCGGGATCTCGTCATGGATCCGGTGAAGGCGCAGATGATCAAGAGCACGACCGCGAAGCTCGTGGACGAGAACGTCTCGGAGGACGAACCGATGATGACCATCTATACGAAAATGAGGAACGGTCTCGTGATGACGATGAACGCCATGAAAAACGTCGACGACTTCGAGGCACACTCTCCAAGGCCAACCTCTTATCGGCAGCAGCAACTGACAGCCGCAAAAGCGGGTCCTTTGAAGTCCTATTCTGGTGCTTCCAGGCCGAACAACGCCCAACATGTGAGGACTTCGTCGGAACAGACACCGTCCAACTTCTACACAAAACAAAGACCTTCGATGGAATCGGGAACAGCAGAGGCATCTCCCCTCTCGTATTCTGTCCCTCCCTCTGAACCTCAGAAACCCAAAAGAAAGAAACCATCTTCATTCGTCGACGACAGCTTCGATTTCCATCGCAGCCCCTCGACTGCCTCCGCTGGAAGCGACAATGCCGTCTCGCAGGAATCCTCCAAAGGCCTCCCACCCGGCTACCCCGAGTTGAGCTCCCAGGTGAAGGACTACATACCCTATCCTCCCTACGACCCAGTTGAAAGGCGATACGGTCGACCGCCGGTTGCCAATCGTGCCAGGAAGAAGAACACGCTGTGATCACTTTCGTAAATGTTTGAATAAATGAAAAAAAACTTTATTGTCGTCTTCATTTCTTACGAATGCGTCCATCCCGAATACGTTTGAGTCTGCTCCTCTGGCCAAAAGTAATCGAAGACATACTGCAAGATATCCCCAGGGAAGAACCCAGACCCAGACCTGCTCGAGCCATGCGGGGAACGGACGACGGGAGAAATCGTGGAGTTCCAGAACTTCGCGACGAAACCGATGAGTGAAGGCGTGACTGAAAAAAGAAAAAAAAACCGTGATGAGGGTCATCCACGCCTCAAATCGAATCGGACCGACTCGAAGAGTCTCACAGATGTTGACGATGAGGAAAAGGCTCATGATCGCGACGAAGATGCCCCCGGACTCGCCCGGGATGTTGATGGGCTTCCCCGAGGCGACGTTCCCGATCGTCTCCAATGGGGATGGCAACTTCGCATTCCCGGATCCGTCGTCTTTCATCATGGAACCCATCACGTGCCTGCGAGGATTAGAGGCTGTGTTAGAAGGCAAGAAAGATAAACGCCGCTTGAGGACGCAAGGCAATAAGTATCGCGAGGGATCATGGGAAATAAACGAAATCGATATTTTAAATTGAATTTAAAAAAAGGTACCATCGCATTGAGGACTTAGCTACTCTGAGGAAAAATATGCTTAATCAGGTTTCTCTTTTCCATTTGACAAGGACCTGTGCTTGCAAAAAATGCAGGATTACAAATCGATGACACGATTTACAAATATTACAAGAATTATTATTTTTCTCTCACATCATTTTATCCACTGTGTGATGTCACTTTTTTGTGACTGGGCTTTTGGTTTAGCGTTGCACGATTTAGTAACAGAAACCAATGACTTAACGTAATGTCATTAATAGAGCAGAAGTGAGAACTTATCGTGAATAATAGTGGCAGCAGCACTAGCAGAGACACAAGGTTGAAGAGCAGACAAGAGCAGACAAATGGCAAATAACAATAATTCTAAATAATAGTAAGGCAAAATTTAGAGCAAGATTGGAGGGGGCGGGAAGGGGGACAGAGCCAGGGATTGGACTTCACAAAGCATGCCGATAGGCCGTGTCAAGGCCAGGCCAACAAAGAAGGGTCCAAAAGACTTCTTTAAGGGCCAAGAGTCAGAAACGTTAGAGGAATGGGTATGGATGAGATTTACACGAGAAATACCGAAGGGCATGATACAAGCCCTGCCCAAAAGGCACCGAGTTGTCCACGAGTGACAACTAAATTGCAGACATTAATGTCATCGACCTTAGATGGGAGAGATGAGACGCGAACGCACTCCCACGCCGACACCGAAAGTGAATCCGAGGAGAATTCTCTCGTCATGTAGGCAGAGAGCGAAACCGAGGAACCGAGGGTGTTGCCTGGCGGCCTGTCGAGTCGCGCTCGTGGCCTCGCGCGAGAGGCTCAGCGTCGCATCTGCTCTGATGGAATGAGCTGCTACCGATTCGGTGATCTGAAGGAAATCCCAAAAGTATGACGATTTCGTAGTAACCTCTGGGATGTCTGTATCATCCGATACGTGTACGCGCATACGCTGGCAAGGCCGACGTCCACGAAGTTATTCATTTATATGTACTCCAGGTTTCGACATGGTGATTGCAGCGTTCACGACTGCCTTTCGTTTTAAGTTCACCACAATTCTTTGTTGTTATTATTAGTCTATGATGGTAATAATTATTATTATCAAATGATAATTATAATTAAATCTGGTTTTATTTAGAACTAGACATTGGAGACAATTTCCTTTATTCTCACGAAAACATACAGAAAACATTCTCACGAAAACATTCATTCGTATTTAAAAATCAAGAATATCCAGCCCTAACCCCTCCAGTTCGGAGTTTCCCACGCGAGGCCGATCGAGTTTTTATTCGGGAGTGCGCGAGCTCGGTGTTTGCATAAAAAACAAGTTGGGTAAGCCCAGTCCAGTGGTGGGCCTCCTTTCAGTTAAGGAAACCCTCATTGTGCCACCTAATTGAACAAAATGCCATCCCTTTCCGGTCTTCGACCATCAAAAACCTCATTTCTCATTTATGAGAAATGAGAGTAATCATAGACAAAACGGTGTCCATGAAACGATGATGGGAGGATGGAGGGCTGTGCGTGGTTGGATCCATCTGCCACGAAGTAGGGAACTGACAGCTCTGGTTGCTGACACGGCGCCGCAACAAAAGCCTGAGTCGTACGCGCATGCGCATTGTGGTCCAGAACCCGAAAGGCGAACGGATACGAGTGCCTTCCCCTCCGTGACAAAATTTCAAATAAAAATTTTCAATAAAAATGCCAATTTTTTGTGCAAATTCACCACAAAACGAACTCAGCCTGTATCTTGTTCATATCTAACTGCTTGCCAATTTTCGTTTTGATCAGGCAAATATTTTTTTTAGTAGTCGTCGTACAACCGAAGTGTGACCATAAGGGGTCTCTTTCCTCTCAGGAAAGGAGGTCCACTAAAAAAGGGCTTGTAACATGAAGTACCTTCGAGTAGATCAAAGTTGCACCTTTCGCTTGAGGGTGTGGTATTCGCGGAAGCAGTTGTCGACCCAGAGGGTCGCCTCAGAATTTTCATTACCTCTAATATTTAATTAAAGTTGGGATGTCAAATTTTCTTTCATTTATCATTGAAAGTCTGGCCACGGTGGCAGCACCAGTGCATGTGGTCAAGTCCGAGTGAGAATTGCTTTGCAGTGATGCCACGATGATTTTCAATCCCTCGCACGAAAGCAACGTTTTTTCACGCGTGGGAAGCATTTTTCGATTTTATAGAAGGTCCCGCATGATAATATATTTTGTGCGAAAAGGGTTGTGGCAACCTTGTTCATTTTTCTTAGCAATCAACATGCCTCGTGAAAATGAGTAAATAGGACCTGCCGCGATTTCTATTGTGGTTTCTCATGTCCTTCGCATGAAACAGTGCTTGTCCCCATAGCCGAGTGCTTCATTTCATAACATGGCAAATGACGCGCTTCGCGCATGCATTTTTCACGGAAATAAAAGCGATTGTTTTTCAGCGGCTGAGGCAGATGGAAAGTAAATTATGGAAAATTCGCCTAGTCCTACAAAAAAAAACCTCCCGACATTCAATCCACACGAAGGCAACAAAAACCCTCGCCCCTCGACTCCCACATACTCACTTGAGCCCAGAGCCGATGGTGTTGATGGCAGCATCCCAGATGGCGCTGCTGAGGTCCCCGACCTGCGGACTCTCATTCTTCCTGGGCCAGGCGTCCTCAGAAGCGACGAGGATCCCCGTGCTGGAGGGAGGGGCGGCGCTGCTGGTCATCATCTTAAAGAAGAATATTCGAGTGAGGTTTCGCTTGTGCAGTCTGCAAAGTTAGACGTGAGGTATCTGAAACGATTTTCGTTGCGATTCCGACTGGGGTACTGTAATTTGCCTCTCATGCTTTCTTCATGCAACTCTACTTGCATATTCTGCCTGTTTTAACTGTATGACTGCCCAGACCTGTGGTGCTTAAGTGCTCTTCGACGCGTTCGACTTTCTTGAAGACGATTCAGCGACTTTGATGATTATCTAATGCGGGAGTGAGGAACAGCGGGAACAGAGGTTGTCCCTTTTTTTCATGGTCATGGTCATGGTCGTGGTCATGCATCTAGATGACGTCATCTAGATGCATGTGCTGCTTGGACAGCTTTGAGTGCCACATTTTTTTTTAGCAGGTTCCGTATATCGGCTCGACACTGAAAGACTTGACCATGGCATTCGTCTTTCAAGAATCCCCGATGAGAAGGCATGCGATCCCCTAATGGAAAACCGCGGTCACGCAGGAGAAATCGGACGGCTCATCGAAGAGCCACCACCGACTCATGAATCCGAACGAGGCCGTGAATTCGGGTCCGTCGATGGCTGCGCCAAGACGAGGAACTCGTGTACCGAAGCCGTACCGAGACGAACCGAGTCGGCGAGGCCTAGAGCAGGCTCTCCGCGGTGGAGGCAAAAGCCCAATAATGCAAAGAAAAAGATGCTGATTTAATTCATTCCTAAAGATTCTAAAGATTTACTTCCTAGGAGGAAAGAAGATGTCCATTCATGGTGAATCTGTGGACGGACGATGGATTTGAAGAATCCAAAAAATCGGTGAAAAAAGTTCGATATGGTTTTCACTATTTAGCATAACAGCTGGTAAATTTGGACGAAATTCTCTGAGAGGTCATCCTCACTTCCTGCATGGCACATTTCCAAAGCAGGCTCTATTCTAATTAATTAAAATAACGCGACTTCCTAAGAGGATAAAAGGAAAATCATTCTACAAGGAAATACCAAATGTTCGCGCTTCAGTCTTTAGAGCAAACAATTCCATATCACAACATGGAAGGACTCACCTTATGGACTACCGAGGAACAGGTCGCGTCGAAAGCGAGTGCTGGAGCATTCTGAGACTCTATGGGGATTCGGGGAGGCGCGGAGGAGGAGGTAGGCGCGGAGGTCTACGAACCCGTCGGAGTGAAACCGGTTTGTCCCTTCCTTATCGGCGGATGCCGATATTCATTGGCCTTTTCGGTGACGGGCCGTTCACTTTCTGACCCTGGCGTGAGAAAATGCACCCAAAAGGGATTTTTTTTTTTTTAGAGATGATCTGATCCTTTCTGCAGAGAGGATTTTCGGGAACGAAGGGCGACAGGAATTCTTTTCCGCGAAAAATACGTAAGCGGATTAATCCGAAGGAAGCTCGGTGAGTTCCCGGTGAGTTCTCGGTTATTTCCTTGAGAGGATGAAATTGCAATTTTTTTTTCTTTTTACTTCTGAATCCCGCCGTTTCAGCTCGTTTTGACGCTTGTGCCGTTTAGTTTTTCAGACTTTCTCGGAAGAAAAACGCCGAATCCGATTGCAATCTATTGATTGTACAAATATTTTTTTTCAAACAAAATTTCCGATTTAAGTTTCATGAGATTTTCCTATAAACTCCGTTTCTCCGAGTCGCAGCTCCCAAGCGGAAAGATGTACACGATTTTAATTATTCTTCAGACTAAAAGAAAAAGGGGAGAATCGAGTTTTCAACTAATTAAAAAATGTCTTTAAAAAAGTTTTTCAAAATTGCACATTCGTCTTTGTCAGATTCTCGATGTAGAGATAAGAATAATCGGCTTCTCACGTTCGGCCGTGGGAGTCGAACTCGACGCGACATCGTCTCCGAGAACGTCTTACGCGTTCGGCATTAGATTTGCGCTTGTCAATCTTGAGGGATTAAAATATAAAAAGACATAATTCCGACATAGCCAATTCGATCTTGGACAAGCACGGAGAAGGTATCCGAAAATCGGATGGAAGACCAGGCCGTTCCCCTCCCTCCCATCGGTTCCGCGGAATCTCGCTTCCAAGATCCCAATCTCCCCGGTAGATGGTGCATTGATACGTAGGAGGGCCGTGGGGGGGGGGGGGGGGGGGGGGGGTTTGTTTTTTTTGATGGTAGTTACAAATGGAAGGAAATGTTTTGGGGGCTTTGGGGGGGGGGGGGGGGGGGGGGGGGGGGGGGGGGCGATTCTTTTGCATCGCGTGATAGGAAGATTCCGTTCCTGTCCCAGATCATGCCCTGTAGCACTCTGATCGGGAGGTTTGTGCAAATTTTGTTTAACATCGTGAACAATTTAGCAGCCTCAGAATTGATGTTCCACCACTTCCTAGCTAGACAATTTTATGGTCGTTAGAGCTTGGTTAACCGTGCGAACTAGGCCTAGGCAAACTATTCCGTTGTTTGTTGCCTGGCACGAAACCTAATCCTTTTAGGGGGATTTAGACCTTGGATAACGCTAGGATAACGCCTATGGATTTAGCCAAATGCTCGTTGTGTGTTTAGCGCCTAATGTTTGGTTTCAATGAACGCTTTTGAGGAATATTATGATACAGAGGAAGTATCTTCGCCTTGGAACTGGCTGAATGGAACTATCATGTGCCTATCAGCCATGAGTTTCCATGCAATTCCCCTTTCCTTCAGCATCCTTTCGCCAAATGTGAAATGGAAAAGGAAATGTGTTCCCAATCGTAACCTGAGAGTAATTCCATCCCTTTGGGGTGTTCAAACCGCAGAACTTCATTGTTTGGAGGACTGCAAATTGAAGAAAACTGGCAAAAGTAACGCATCATTAGGCCTGAATTTCTCCCATTCGTGCAATTTTATGGTGTATATTTATTTCATCATGATATATAATAAATTCTCGTTTCCCCGTGCTTATTTTTTCACTCACCTGTAGCATGGAAAACGAACCCCCCCCCCCCCCAACTTACAAAGCAGCGAAAATCCTCTCCTCCCGAAGAGCAGGAGATAATTCCCTAGAGAAACACCCAGCATCTGAATAGACGCGAGAGGGACCAACGAGGAAACACCTCGCATACACTGACTAATCTATGGATTGGCCAAGTACCAGCTAGTGTTTTCTCGAGTTCCCCGACGAACGAGATACAGAGAGAAAAAGTGGACCTCTTGGCTGAAACCACTTGAATCTGGAACCAATGCGGGAGCACGGGGCACGGGTCCTCAGAGTGAGTTCTAAGTACTCCAAGTACTAAGAGAAGCCGAGAGATGTTGCAGTTCTCGCCAGACCTCATTTGTGCCTAATAATTAATATCCCGTTCGCGAATTAATGAAGCCAGTGCCATTCTTACTCTGAAATAAGTAACTTAAAAATTAAGAAATTCCTGTTAATTGGTAAAAACGAGGAGCTTGCGGTCTCTAATTAATTATGAACAACTTAGATTGTGCCCGTTAGAACTACTCAGACATGTTTAGGCTGTCTGATCTACTCTTTTGCTAGCCCTCAAACATAAATTTGAACTCAACACACCCGCCTTGTTTTTGGGTCCGAGTTGCTTGGGACGAAAAAATGTCACTTGTCCCACAGGTCGTGGGAGCTGAGTGCATTGCGACGTCGTCCTGGTCGCGCAACTCTGAGCGGTTTCTTCGGATTCCTTTGCTGGTGGTTTGTCTGGTTTCCTTCGTATAGTTTTTGAATGTTGGATTTTTTTTTCTCAGGTTAATAAATATTATATTAGGAATTAAATTAATAATTAAAGAGGATGGAGAAGCCTTGCGTGCACCTTTGTTCACCCTCTCGGTTCGTGATCGAGACAATCTGTCGGTCGGAAAAAAAGCAGAGGAAGAGGAAACCACGAACTCCCGAAATGAAGGTAAAAAATGTAAATACTTATATAAAATTTAAAGAACCAGGAAAATGTTGAGAGGAAAAATGGAAGTGGAGGAGACTCGAGACGGATCCAAGTCTCTCTCTCTCTCTCACTCACTCTCACACACTCGCACTCTCTCACACACTTTCTCCCTCTTGCTCTCTCGGTTAAGTCCGTCATCGAGATAGTTCCCATTTCCAAGCAGTCGGAGTTGACAACGGCGTCTTGTCGAGTTCGATACTGGAGATCCGTCGTGTTTAGGTCAGTTTTTCCTAGGAAGAGTTGCGAAACTGCACTATCGCCCGTCATTTTTATTATTACAACTTAATTGGAGGAAGACAAAACTCGAAAAGATTTAATTTCATTTCCATAAGAAGCGCAAAGTATTGATATTTACAAAAGTGAGCAATAGCTGAAATTGTAAATTTGACTTGTTAAGTGTTACTTCCAAAAAAAAGGTACTCGTCTGGTGTTTTACATCTCTCCAGATAAAATTAGGATAAAATCTGTTATAAGTTAAAGTTCCTTGTGGGACGCACTTTCTTAAAACTGTCGAGTGAAATGACAGAAAATGTTAAGTTCAAGATCAGCCGCGATATGAAACTCTATGCAACAAGTTTGAGGCAGTTAATCATGCACATAAAGAGAATCAGTTCGCATGTAACCTAATTTTTCTTCTCACGATGGGACTTTTTGTGCGAGATGTATCGAGAGACCATGCTCCCGATCATGCGTTTCCTACTCAAACTGTTTCATTTGGAACTGAGGGGGAATGGAATGGACTGTTTATCAACTGCCATCTCACCTCGTTTCTAAAATGCCTTGATGCATGTAATGCTTGGACATCTGTTTACTGTAATTCGTGATGTTAACTCTTTCTAATGAAGCCAAATCTTAGTGACAAGGAAGCTGAATGCCGTGTGGTCTCATTTCACTGACTTTATCTCAATGGCACAGTTACGTGTTCCGGGTTAAAGGCCAACTCTCAGGTAGTGCATGAAAGTTCTCAAAAACTTTCAATCCGTGTGAGTTTCGGAACGTTCAATGTTTCCATTCTTCATCACGTTCTTAAAGGACATTAGGTGAACGTTAGAGAGAAGTTTTCTTCAAACATATCCATGTCACTCGGTTGAAGGGGGGGGGGGGGAAGCGAGCCATCTGCCAGTGGCTCGAATAAACAAAGGTTCTCACGACAGAAGCGTGATGGCGCCGAAATCGCCGCTATAGCGAGTCAGTACCTGATAGACTTGGAATCAGACACCAATATTTTTTACGCGTAACTCGATCTCTCCTCACAGGCACATCGGGAGGAGACGCTTGAAATACAGTGGATTCGCTTTATTGGGCCATCGGTTAATGGGGGCAGCCGGCTTATCGGGACATTTTGTCAGGAACGGAACCATTTCTATGTAAGTTTTTTTTTAATTTCACAGTATATTCGGGACGAAAATCCGTTTTATCGGGGCAAGGTCGAGATTAACTTATGCTGTCGGTCCCAGATGTATTTTTTCGCTCACTCCCTCGCTCCTCTTCACCGTGTCTTTTGTGGTTAAGAGCGGGCCGACTGTCAAGGCAGAGACCATCGCAAACAGCTTCCGTGGATCTGGCTTTTATTCCGGTCCAGAGGTGCCAGCGTCAGCCAACAACGGGGGTCCGACCATTATTGATGTCACTAACAGAGGAGCCTACGTCAACATCGACGAAAACGCACCGTACTTCGCAGAACACGATGACTTTGAGGACGATATAGTCTCGGACATCGTTGAGGCCTTGCTAAGAGAATGTCGCAGACGAGGAGCCTGAGACTTTACCTAAGGTGACTCGCGTAAGAGGCCACGTAAGAGCGCTCGGTGGACATCCTTCAGCGCTACTTTATTGAGCAGGGTTTTGATGATAGCGGACACGGTGCTCTATTGATATTGATATTGGTGTTTTAGAGAAGCTTTTGCGGAAAACAAGCAACTATGAGCACATTTCTTGAATTGTAATTTTTGTTTTTTGCACAAGTTAAGGACATTCGTGTCTGGGTTTCTTACTATACTATAAAGTAATTTCGCTTCATTGGGACAGCCGCTTAATTGTGGCAAATCGACCTGGAACCAACGCGTTGGTGCCAGGAAGCGGAGAAAGCGGAATCAACTGTATTGAGGATATTCGTATGAAGAGGCAGGCCAGTCCAAAGCCAGGAAACCGCCTTGGTGGATGGAGGGAGGATCTTTCAACTTCCAACCTGATTCCACCTGACAGTGCATGGTATCGCTCCTTCTCTTAAATGGTGAAGAGAACATTTCTTTGAGGTTCGATGCTTATTTGCAGAAGAGAGTTCCTGGATCGTTATGGTGCTGGCGGGAAAGTTTAGTTCACGTCCTTGATGAACGGTCAGAAGAATAATTTGAATATTCTTAGAAATTCCCTTTTCTTTTATTTGAACAGTCTATAGAACGTTTCTGAGGACGTTCGTCGGGTGTTGCTGCACCTGAAATTAGACGTACGTTGAACGTTCCTTGAACGTAGTGCTGCTAGGCTATTCTCAAAGGGTAGAATTATCGGAAAAAAAATATACATATTTTGCCTTACTCTGCGGCATTCCGAGAAGGATGTATAACTGAATTATTGCATAATTCACGCATTATCACACAGTAACAATAGGAATTCGCAATTGGGGGGAGGGGGGCTAAGGGAAACGGAGGGGAAGCTAGTTTCCCTTACTATTCCTAGGCGCGGTGGTCGGTGGAGGAGGGGGTGGGGGTTGGATGCTGAATTGGGCCAGAGTTGAGAGGGCTTGAACCAAACCTGGGGGAGCTGAAGCCCCCCCCCCGCCTAGCTCTCCCCTCCCCAGGATGTGACCCGTAGCTGCAGGTGATCTTTCTTCAATCATCTCGAATCTCGAAACACAGGAACATGTAAGAATCTAAATTGTGTTGTATGTTCTTCTGCCAAATTCATCGGTGCATAGCAGCACTCAACAGCGAAAATCGTTGAAGATCACACCCAGCATGTAGTCAAAGGAAAAAATAAGGAAGAGGGTGAAAAGAGGCGAAAATGTCTCATGTGACTGTGATGAGCTGAATTCAGAGCGACGATTACGTGCATCAGAAAATAATTTTGGCCTGCGATATCGCCTACCCCTTAATTACTGAAAAAAACAAGAGCAGGGAATAATTTCATTATGTCAACACGAAAAGGATCTCCTTCGAAGAGGTCATTAACCTTTGCGTTATATCTAAGCAAGTATTGCACGATGTTGTAGATTTAATTCAGTCTGAGGAGGGAAAAACCTCAAGGATTTTTATAAAAGATATTCAGCTCTAGCACACGAGAATCAGCCGATCCAACTGATCCAACTTGATTTTGACCTGGGAATGAGAAGAGGTATCCTGGTGAACACTCTATTGCCTTCGTCTCTTTTTTCAGTTTCGGTATGAAGACAAAAAGATTTTTTTGGCGATTCTCATCCCGGATAGACACACCATCATTTAATCGTATTAATTGTAAATAAAGGCAGGAATATGACACCACAGGGCTTGTGAAACTGTTCCACTCCCCCAAACGAAAGGAATGCAGCTGCAAGTATTCTGTCCAGCACGCATAAAAGGCCACTCTCGACTCAATCTCGACAATGGACGACCACGTCTCCAAGTGCCCTCCTTCAATCGACAGAGCAAGAGAGAGAGAGAGAGGGAGTAAGCGAGAGAGAGAGCAAGCGAGAGAGAGAGCAAGCGAGGGGGAGAGAGAGTGATAATGGGTGATGGGGGCCTGAGAGAATGTCGGAATTCCTCCATTCAACGGGTTTCAGGAATTTTCATAAAAGATTCTCTTGCACCCGAAATTCTCAGCGCGGATGCGTGAAAAGAGATGCAGAATCTTCCAAAAAGATTCTCGTTCCAGTCGATCTCGTTTTCACAGATGCTCGTCGCTGAATAAGACGACGATGAATAATAACGACGATGCTAATCGAATCTGATATCAGCAGCACCCGATTTCTCGAGGGGAAATTGCGAAGTGATTTCCGGATGAAGTTGTCTTTCATCATTTCGTTGGAAATTGGGGGATTTCCCCTTCCGAATTGTCGGAACGGGTGTCGACGATTCAACTGACAAATCGACGAGACTGTTTTTTCCTTGACATCGGCTAGAGAAGAGAGGGATTTGCACATTTTTAAATGTAATTTCACCGGATCGGAGCCCGCTTGCCCTCTGGATGGAAATTCGCTCCTGAAAGAAACATGAAGAGCCCCTGGGACCCGATGATCGAATCTCACGGGATCGAGTGCATAAGGCATCACGGGCGACGACCGTTACGGCGGTCACCGTGTCACCGGTGTCCGGGCACCGTCCATTACACCGTCCATTATCGTCGGTCGGGGATCTCGTCGAGGCTGCTCCGCGGTGAGTCCATCTCCTTTCCCCGAAATCTGTCGCTTTGATCGGAGGGATTCCACGAGATCAGATGCATGCCTGCGAATCCTCGCTTATCGGTATTGGCCTCGAAACAGGTGTGAATCGCTCGAATCTTCGGCGCTTCCGAATCGCATCTGATAGCGGAAGCAAGCAGGAGAAAAGGAAGGGATGAGAACCAGGAAAGGAGAATGAGCAAGGCAATAACGATTCTCTTCCTCATTCTTCGCGTCGCCTGGGCCGAGGTGAGTCCCACTCCGACGCGACCTCGATGGACGTCGGGGAAAACGAGTGGCCTCAACGTTCTTTCACGCTCTAAATGTCGGACGTTTGAACGGTCGATATAACTTTTCCGAGGACGTTCTTTGCACGTTAGAACTACCTTATATAGGCAGTTCGTTGAGAATTTATTGAACGTTTCGATGCTACTTGAGAATATTGACTATGTTCATATTCCATCACTCATGTGCACAAATTTCTCTTTCCCAATCCTCTCCTTCCGTGTCACTTAGCTCAAATTTTCATATTGATGAAATGATCACTTTCTCTGAATTGGTTGTCTTATCTCTCATCTTTCGCACTTTGTGCCTAGTTAACCCCCGGATAAGAAAGAACATTTCATTTACTTAAGGTTAAATTAAAACTATATTTTTTTCACGGTTTTCGGTCACGAATTCGTCGCGTTTCCAGACTAACACATTGATCGCCCATGTTCATCCTGCAAACAGAAAGGCGACGAGAGAGCAGTGGAAGGGAGACAGTTCCAGCTGGACCGGATCTTCAATCCCGTCAACATATTCTGGGGCTCCCTCCTCCTTTTCCTCTTTTGTAAGTAGTTCGATGAAAAATAACCCCTAACGATAAAGACAGCATTAAAGATCGTAATTGGGGAGTACGACGTGCACCACCGCCAGCGTCGCACCGGGCAAGCAACCAACCACGCAATGTCCCGTGCTCCCTGTCCCTCCGCTCTTCACCGACTGATCCGCGAATCGCGAAGGTTGGGAGGGACGTGGCGGTTCTGGTTGCAGAAATGACATCCGATACCGCCTGAGCACTGCGCATGCGCCAAGAGGTTCAGATCACTTCAACGACGGCTGGCCACGTCTTCCCCTCGCAAGAAAACGTAATAATTCCAAATTTGGGGTAACATTTCCATGTTTGAGCACGAATTCTGTAAAAGTTAGTCGATCATGTCCCGCCACATCTCCTGTGTCGATATCAGGACAATATTTTTGAGTTTTCGCCGGACAGACAGACACGACGAGACCATAGGTCTCACAGCGCTCGAAATTCCCAATCGACGATCCTAACGAACTCGTTCTTCTTCCTCCCCGCTCAGTCCTGCCCGGCCTCGCAACGGCCGCTTTGGGCTACCTCTGGCCCTGGTACGTGTACGCCAAGGCAGGGAGTAACCACTACCATCCGGGGATGATCTTCGACCGCGACTTCTCCGACTACCTCAAGTGGTACTTCGAGAACAAGATCCTCAAGAAGAAGTTCAAGTATTGGAACATGGACTATTACCTGGGCACGTACTTCGAGGAAAAGAGAGACGCACTGAGGTTTGCTTTCGACAAGGCAAAATACCCTGCTAAAATCTACGAAGACGAAGTCGAAGAAGAAGAAGAACCGGAATGGTACGGTGACTACAACGACGATAACGACGATAACGATGACGACAGCGGTGGCGATAGCAAAACGATAGATGACGTCATGGACGACATGATCGAGGACATCGCGGAGGAACGCCCGGAAATGTGGGATCTGGCCGAGGATCCGGCCAAGGTCCAGATGATCAAGAGCATGGCCATCAGCCTCATGGACAAACACATCCCAAAAGACGAACCGATGATGGTTTCCATGAGAAACTTGAGGAGCAGTCTCGCGATCGCGATGAACTATATGAGAAAGGGACACGAATACTCGCCCCACCCCCTGAAGCCTGCCCCTGTCGACCGTCGGAGGAAACCAACGGTCAAAGAAGAAAGTCCTACGAATTCCGTTTCAGAAAATTCCAGGCCGAACGACGCCCAAGAAGCAACCAGAACTTCCACGGAGCCTTCTCCTACGCATTATTACCGGCATACCACCCCCCAAACAAAAACGATTTCCTCTTATCAGTATCATGCAGAAAAACCCAGACCTTCGATGGAAACAGGAACTATGTCGGGATCTCCACCGATGCACTACTTCAATCCCTATGAAGCTCAGAAACCCTTGGGGCAGAAACCGTCGTCCGAGTCTTCCCGCAACCCTTCGACCTCCTCCCCTGGGAAAGACGAGAACGATATCTCGGGGTCCTCTAATCCCCCTCGCTACCCCGAGGTGAGTTCTCAGGTGAAGGACTATATACCCTATCCTCCCTATGACCCGGCTAGAAGAAGACATCATGGACCGCCGGTTATCGTTCGTGCCAAGAAGTGGAACCCGCTGTGATCGCTGTTTTAGAAGTGTGAATAAATGGGGAAAAAAAACTTCATTGTCATTATTTCCTACGAGTGTGTCCATCCCAATACATTCGGCACAACAACGTCGGGTCAACGTTGAGCGAGGATTGATTTTTCAGCGCAGCAATATTGCCGCACCGGTGTGTAAAAGGTGGACTTAATGTTGCCGCAATGTTGAAATGAAATACTGTTCACCGTTGTAAACACGTTGTGCCAGCGTTCAATTTTCAGTGTTTGGGTATTACCTCCTCCTTTTCCTGAGCTTGAACTCGGGGTAACATTAATTAGAACTTGAATGTACTTTAGTGAGTACTATCATCCGGAGGGGTCCTTCTTAAATTGTAACTTCCTTTACTGAGTCAGAATCCAACTCAAGTGTCCAAATGACACATTTCATTTCGTCCAGCATAGGAGTTACTTGCCTGGCATCATCTCCAGATTCATCTCTCAGGCAGGAGGAAAGAGCCAGGCACACCCTCGCAGACCAGTTAACTTCGCTCTATCTAAGAGTTCCAAAGCATTCCTTTAAATTGTACGCAGGAAAAGATTGGGCACTGTATGTAAATTACAGAGGACTGTATTTTTCAGGGCACCAGGGTAGAATCGCTGAATCGGCGGTTAGGCGCTATCTCGCGTCAATAGGTGGAATCTATTATCTGTTGAGATAATTCGGATAACTTCGTGTTGAAACACCATTGAGACTATGATGAAGGCGAATCTGAAAACGAGTTTGGATTTAATAGCTTTGAAACGACTTCGCTAATCCATGCAGAAAATTCGGTTAATTACGAATAGCCGGCATTTCATTGACGTCGATTGTTCGCTGAATTCTCAACTTCAAACCACGTCTCAAGACTTCGACCTTTTTGTCAATGTTGACCCAACGATGTCGCGCCGAATTGAAAGTACGTTTGATTTTGCTCCTCCTGCAAAAAGGAAACGAAAACACGTCGATAGACTCACACGAGGCAGCGTTGTAAATGGTCTCCAATGGAGACGCCATTTCAATATTTCCATATCATTGGAGCTTGACGTAAGGACTGGTAATTACGAACAGTTGTAGCAGCAGCATGGGTACAAGGCGCTCGAGATAAGTAAAATTATGAAATAATGTGAAAACCATTCATCAAAGGCCATTCATCATCATCCTTTTTCAAACTTCCCCCCACCCCCCCTTAAACAATCTCAACAGGACTCACTAACGTTATGCCTGGGCCTAACCCATGCAGCTTTCAGGTCAGGCCTAGACTTACCTTTTTCGTTCAGAAGAATCTCAACCCTCGACTTACGGTGCCAATTGGGTCTATAAGGATCAATCCCGAAGTCTTCCAGACATTTCGGTGAGGACGTCTAGCGTTAGGCCAATTGCAGGCCAATTCCGACTTCCAGGAACCATTTCGGCAAAGACGCCTAACGTTAAGCCTCCATGAAGTTCCTCGAACCACCTCGACGAAGATCTGAGGAGAGAGTGCCTCCAAGCTTGAAATGGTGCCATCTTGTAAATTCAGGGATGTCCGCGCATGGTGCCTTCATATCCCACCGCATCGATTGGCCGCTGCTAACCGCCGTCTTAATCTTAGCTCATTCCATGAACTAAGATAAAAAAGTCTCATACCTTTAAAACAGTAGATCCAGACACCAATAAGGAGGAGGAAGAGGTCACGAGTCCGACACGACTCCAGTATGATATCCGGCAACACTGAGAGACGAGACTGGTGCCCGCACGCTGAGTCAAAACCTAATTGAGTGACAGCTGATTTCATTTCTTCTGAACTGATGCATCCCAAACAGCAAAACTGGCAATTTTCTTGATCTACAAGTCAACATCCTTCTTTTGGTTGGAATACTCTTCCGAAAACACCCCAAGAAGGGATGGAAGGGGGGGGGGGGGGGAGTAATAAAATTGTCATTGACAAAAAGCGAAAATCATTGCTTTCCGCATCCCCGGGAAATTGAAGCTTCAAATTTGCTGGAGCGATTCTGTGTTGAGAGGGGAAGAAGAATGCCCGATTTCGTTCCTCTCTTTGGCCATGTGAGCCACATTAAAATTGAGATAAATGCTTATGAGCGAAAGACTTTCAAAATAGAATTTTTCCTGAAGTTGGCAACATACATATGCTTTCTTAGAAACATGAGGAAAATAAGGAACAATCATGATTTTCGGCCATGACTCAATGAGCCAAACTTTTCGACTCGTGAGCCATAGGTTCGAGACGCTCTCAGAGGGGAATTCGAAGAGGTTGATGGGAAACAACAGAGGGGTTGATGAAGAAGTAAAACACAAAGAGGAAGGAGACGTGAAGGCTTCCGCGACGTCCGCAAATAGACAGAAAGTCTACGGAGTCGATAAGGCTAATGGAAGGCGGAGATTCCGACCTTCATCGGATGAGATCGACGGGAGACGCGCGCCTAATACGCTTGTGAGACAGACAAGGAAATCCCTGCTTTTTTTTCGGCCTTCAAAGGAGAAGGACTTTGGACGGTTCGTCCGTCCTCGCTTTTGCCTATCGAAGGCTCCGCCGACTTTACTCATGTTTCTTCGGATGTTTAAATGTAAACATCAGAAAATCTGAGCTATCCTTAACACGAGTTCCGTCGAACCACCAGAGTCTATCGAGAGGATTGCGCATGAGATTTCTCCTTACCTCCTCCCTCCCCCACCCCCACCCACCCCCACCCCTTCCCCTCCATCGGCTACAATGCAAGTGTCACAGAGGAAGGAGTTGAGCACTCGAGACGTATAAGGGAGGCGCTTGGGCGAGATGAGTTCATGGGTGCTTCACTCGTCGAATTCGGGGACAATCCAGAAGACATCCCCATGCTATGGACCCATAACATCCCGTTGACAAGTCATACTCAGAGGTTTGTAGAAATACAAGGATCTGATCAAAAAGTTCCAGTACTTTCTTAGCAAGAAATAAACCGCTTCAGGCAGTGGGCTAGGACTAGTGTAGGCGGCAGTGGGGGGGGGGGGGGGGTAACCACGGTGAAACCTCCATTGCGCTAGGATCAACCAATCGTGAATCGCGAGTGTTGGCGTCCGATCGTCTCTGTGCTCTCCGTCGAATCTTCGATCGTGCGTCGTGATCCTGATGCATCGTGAGTTTGTCCCACGAGGTCAGACAGTTAACCAGGCTCACTGCAAGGATGTTTTGACCCGTCGGCGAGAAAAAATTAGAAAAAAAAGGCTCCAACTTTTCCAAAATGAAGCCTGGTTTTTGCATCACGACAATGGTCCAGCCCACACTGCACTCGCAATTCGAGAGTTTTTGACTAAAAAAAATTTCCTGTGCTGCCCCACCCTCCCTATTCACCGGACCCGGCTCCGTGTGACTTTCTCCTGTTCCCCAATATTAAATTTCACGTGAAAGGAAAAAGGTTTGAATGCATTGCAAGCATCAAGGAAAATGCGACGAGGCAGCTTAAGAGTCTTACACTCCAGGACTTCCAGCACTGCTTCCAGAAGTTGCAGGAGCGTTGGGATAAGTGCATAGCATCGAGGGGGGAATACTTTGAATGGGGCAACAATCAATTTTAATGCACTTATTGCAAATAAAGCTTACGAATAAAAGTACTGGAACTTTTTTTTAATCAAACCTCGAAGACTGATGGTCTTGATGAATGTCTTCGTGCCATTGGCCTGGCCGTTCCCAACCGAAGAATGACGCCTGATCTCTCCTTGCCAATCGAATATCGGCTAGTTCCGATTCGTGTTGCATTTAGATTCCGCATGGCGAACTTGTTCGGGAAACGTCGGAGTTCCTCATTTGAGATGATCCCTGCACCGCATTCCTCTCCGAGAATTGGAAAAGTGATCTTGAGCATCCTCGACACAATTGGACTGAAACGGAAACGCCTTCTCGCTAGGCAAACGAAGAAAACAGAACTTCTGGTATTTCTTATCTCCCTCCCCCAACCCCGCGCCCAACCCAGCAAATGTTGAACAACTAAGAAGTTATGTGACATGTTTTCCGTCGTCTGGTAGCACAACTGTGAACCTGGTAGAGCTCATTGGCCCGTTATCCTCCCTTGGATCTCATTGGCCGCCCTACCTCCGTGGATCTTATTGGCTCGGCATCCTCACTTCGATCTCATTGGTTCGGCATCCTCTCTTGCATCTGATTGGCCCGGCATCCTCTCTTCGATCTCATTGGTCTGGTATCATCACTTGGATCTGATTGGCCGGGCCTACAGGCACGGATCTGATTGGTCCTGGTCTTATTGACGATCTTATTGGCGCAGCATCCTTCCTTCGATTTCATTGGTCCGGTATCCTTACTTGGATCTGATCGGCCAAGAATCCCTCAACGACCTTCGGCCAATATATCTCACATGCATGTGTGCAAGATGCTGGAGAAAATGGTCCTGACTAGATTAAAGGGGATCTCCACGGAGCTTCACCCATCCCAGCGTGGATCCCGCAAGGGTGTGTCCCCGCTTGACAACGTGATTGACCTTCTACATTTTGTCCATGGCAAGGGACATTCTGGGAAAGCATCAACCGGTGTCCTTCTGGACTTTGGTGAGGCCTTCGATACCGTAGGTCATACCATCATCATCTGAAAACTGCTATCACTAGGAGCAGACATCCTACTGGTTCGGTGAATAGCTGCAGAAATAAAGCAGAATCCAACAGACCAGGTACTTAGGAGTCCTTTCTGACGAAGTCCCCTTTTCAAATGGGGTCCCTCAGAGGACGATCTTCGGCCCCTTCTATTTTTCCGTGATGATTGACGATGATGACCTCCAAGAAGGAACCTATTCGTTCAAATATGTGGACGACAAAGGCAATATTGGTGGCAACCCAAAAAACGCACCCCCTCCCCCAACTCTCCCATGAGCACGAGTGGGCAATATTAAATAAAACGAAATGGAATCCTGAGATACTTTAATTCAAGTTTGCTTCACAAAATACCCCAACCCAGCTCTTCACCTGACCATCGATGACGGCTACCTATAATCATTGGAAGTAATTCGCCTCCTAGGCGTGATGATTCAATGAAATCTCAAATGGGACGGAATCACCAAGAACTTCTTGTCCAAAGCATCCAGACGCATTTTCATACTGAAAGTCTTGAAATCTTGCGGAGCCTCGAGACCTGACCTCGTCCTATTGTGGACTGCCTATATCAGCCCAGATTTGGGGTATGCAGCCCCCTAATGACACTCATACTCACTGTCCCACACACCCATTCTCTCGAACTAATTCAGAAGTGTGCTCTGTGTCTCATCCTGGGTCCCGGTTGCTCCTAATATGAGGCGACTATAGCCTCCCTCAAACTTCCTTCTTTGCAGGAATGGAGAGCTATCCTCACTGTCAATTATGGTGCCTTCCTCTTGAGAAATCCTGCCCGCCGACATGTTCTTCCCCACAAATCGGACGCCGGCCAACTACTGCGCAATCTTCGCCATGACTTGACGAAACTCCCGTACAAAATTAAATGCTACAAGAAACGTTTTATGACCCAACTGTCCGCCATGTGACCAGGTTCCCAAACAAAGCTGCGTGACATATGCCGTATCAGTTTACCCATTTGTGCCATTTTTAACTTTTAACCCTTTTTCTTTTTTACCTATTTTCCGTTTTGGTGCTCTCTCTCTCTCTCTCCGTGACCATAACATCTTCATGCTTTTATCTCTTTTTTTTTTTCTCTCCCTACCCAGTTTAAAATCCCAACTTGAATATTCCAGCTGGACCAAATCTGTAAATTCGGACCATTTCTAGCTGGAAAATAGTATGTATCAGTTGTTTCTTAGCTGGAATTTTCCAACTGGAATGCAGCTGATTTGAATAGCTGTTTCCAGCTGGAAATTTTCCAGTTGGAATTGTATTTTTACCCTGCAGCTGGAATGTAGCTAAATTTACAGTTGAAAATCAGCTGTTCCTGTAGATGAACCTCTGACAAAATAGTCAACAAAAAGATTCTCATTCAGCTAGTGATATAGTAATTAGGAAGAAATATGGAGATGACTACTTTCCAGCTGTTAACCAGTTGGAATGGATTCGAATTTAGAGCTGGAGTCCATCTGGAAATTAAAGTTGTTTCCAGTCGGGATTTTAAACTGGGTATTCTGACCCATTTTTTTGTACTTGTATCCTTGACGCGGGAGACCAAATTGCTTTTGCACTACTACTCCCATTTGAAATAAATCACTCATTATCATCATCCTTCATCGGTATCCCATTGGCTCGGCAACCTCCCTCTGATGTTATTTGTACGGTATCATAACTCGGATCTTATTGGCCCAGCATCCTCTCTTGGATCTCATTGGCCGCCGTACCTCCGTGGATATTATTGGCGCAGCATCCTCTCCTCGATCTCATTGGTCCAGCATCCTCTCTTCGATCTCATTGGTCCAGCATCTTCTCTTCGATCTCATTGGTCAAACATCCTCCCTTCGCTTTCATTGGTCCGGTATCCTCTCTTGGATCCGATTGACCCGTGGATCTTATTGGCCCAGCATCCTCCCTTGGATCTCATTGGCCCGGTATTCCGTCGTCAAGTGATGGTGGCATCGGACGACAGTGGTGGAATATGAACTGAAGTCCCGCTGCGACGCACTACGCTGTTTCAGAGGACATTCCGAGGCATTGCTGCTGTTTTCAGGAAATCGTTGCATCCAAATGCGTGGGATCAGCTGTGGCGAACGCACTGACGCGTTTCTCCGAATCAATTTGCTTCTTTACCAACAGCTACCGCTTTGCTATTACCGCTTTTCACTGATGGCGATTTAATGCAGTATGTCGGCACTTTTTGTCAATCAGTGCTGTGGTTTCTCTCTGGCGTTCGCGGGAATCACAATACATATTTTCTACTGCTCGAGTCGCACAAGACTATGAGAAACTGACGATGCAGCAATTGATATCTACTCTTCTCTCTCTCTCTCTCTCTTCTCTCTCTCTCTCTTCTCTCTCTCTCTCTCCTCTCTCTCTCTCTCTTCTCTCTCTCTCTCTTCTCTCTCTCTCTCTCTTCTCTCTCTCTCTCTCTTCTCTCTCT